>JAJONZ010013587.1:0-11487 GCA_029582445.1 Solanum paucissectum | reverse complement strand
AATGCATCATTGTACATTTTATACATTTACATATGACATAAAAATAAAACATACAGTGTCTTAAAACTCCTACTTAATCGATATCATTTTTGGTTTTTAAAAACAATGAAGAAAAAAACACAAAATTAGAATTTAATGTTAAAAACTTTTAGTGACGATTTCTGGGCTTTTGTGGCGACCGTTGTCGCCGCTAAAGGCCTAATTCTTTTGTAGTGAATCCTAGTTGGCAATGCTTAGGTGGAAGGATTAGTCCCACATGGCTTGCCACGTCAATAAAAAATTGGGTGTTAACTCTTGAGGGTATTTGTGGTCTCTTAGGATAACAGCAGGGGCATTTTTTATCCCAAAATGTAACGAAGGGTATAAGTGGTCTATTTCACATAGTTCAGGGGCAATTTTGACCCTTTTCCGTTAATAAAATGCTTCATGTGTATTGTCACTGAGTCCATTAGTGGACAGTTACTTACATATTGTCTTAAGGACCCATTTGGTAGGAGGTATTAATCAAAATAGTCCATGGATTAAAATTTAGTCCAACAAAAATATTGTTTGGTTCCTTTATTGAACCTAATCCATGGATTGGTTATACCTCATACAAGGTCTTATTTTGTCCCTAGAAAAGGGAGGGATAACTAATCCAAGGTTTAACAATCCTTGGATAAAACCCCCTAAATGACTAAACTATCCCCAAATCTTTTTTCCTATTTCTTTTTGTAATTTAATGTTCTTTTTTATTTATATGAGAATATTTATAAATATTCTTTTAAATTCTCCAAATTCGTTCCATGTAATTTGATGCTTTCACAAACTAATATTTTTTTCTCCATGTTTGAGTTGTTATATTGGGTTGATTTTTTTCGTTTTTTTTTTAAATGTAGTTTGTCGATTGACCACTTGAACTATTTTTTTTTAAAAAAAATAAGCTTCGTGTATTTGAACAATTTAAGTAGCCTTAATTCCATGTTAAGTTTAAGGTATATTTGACCAACAAAAAAATAGAAATATACCGTGCTATCAAGGATCTCTATAGTGGCATATCACACCTCAAAATTAATAATATTTTTTTTTACATTTTAGTATTTAACTTGACTAGTTAAATGAAATATAAAATCTCATAATAACTCAAGGGTATAATAGAAAAGAAACTTTTTCTAGAGTTTTAAACCAAACATAAGACTAGGTGGGAAACAATGAACCAAACACTTGATAAAAACTAATCCCTGCATTACTACACTAATCCCTGCATTACTAATCCCTGCATTATTCATCTTTGTACCAAACGACCCCTAAGTGACAAAAGTGGCATTACATCCTCTGTTATATGGTGCATTACATTTTTTGTCAGTTTTTGACTTTATTATTTTTTTTTGGCAACCAATGTGAATATTATTATTAACATAAAGCCACAAACAAACTTAGAATCATCCAAACCTCAACATACTGAGGAAAAGTAAAGAAAACATCTAATCACATAATTTTTGCCAAAAACTACTACACCTACTAGCTTTTTTAGTATTCTTAAACATTAGTATTCTTCCAGCCATTTCTCTATTAATTGTGTTCACTATTTATGTATGTTGTATATGCACTCATTTAAAGTGTTTCCAATTCCTTGCCTTCCAAATATGATATACCATTGCTCCCCACACAGCTGCTACCACTTGCTTCTTGAAACTCTTCCAGTGCTTTTTCTTGATCAACTCTAGTGTTGCCTTCAAATCTCTTGCAGGTAGATATACTTTTATCCATTGAGTTACTGCATCTCTTACTTTTGTTGCATATTCACAGTCAACAAATAAATGATTGCTTGTCTCCATGACTGAAACTTGGGACATGCAGCATGAACTGTCCTCTACTTGTATATTCAGTCTTAGCAACCTTTCCTTTGTTAGCAGCTTGTTTTGAATTGCTAACCACATGATGAATCGCTGTCTTGGCATTGATACTGAATTCCAGACTAGCTCCGCAATCTCCATCTTTACTTTGTCACGTTTCAACTCATTGTATGCACTTGTGATTGAATACTTTCCAGTCCCAGTTAGGTTAAACTGACCTTGTGCATACCATTGTTTCATTTTATTCTTCAGAATGTTTATTTTCCTCCAATACCAGCTGCTGTCTAAAGGTGCACTATGCTCCCAAAATGACTCTTCTTTGATATATATCCCATGTACCCATTTCACCCACAAAGACTCCTTATTTACAACCAGTTGCCATACAAGTTTCCCTACAGAAGCCTCATTCCATATGCCACATTCTTTAATATTTAACCCACGCTGCCTCTTTGGAAAGCAGACCTTTTCCCAGGCTAACAAAGCCACCCCACAAGTAATCCTTACATTTCTTATCCACTCCTTTTACCACACTTTGAGGTAGAGTGAAAACCGAACCCCAAAAACTGCAAATTGAGAACAACACAGCTAGAATACCTGAAGTCTTCCTGCATATGAGAGCTATTTTGCAAAGAAAGTTTTTATCCTATTTGTGATCTTCTCAATGAGTTGGTGACATTCTAGTTTACTCCATCTCTTAGCTGAGAGTGAAAGTCCCAAGTACCTAATGGAAAAACTTCCTTGTGTGAATTCAGTTTTCTCCAGAATCTGCAGTTTCATTTGTTCAGTCATGCCAGCCAAAAACAGATTGGATTTTTCCATATTAGCTATTAAACCAGTAATCTTGCTAAAATGATCTAATGCTTCCATAACTCTGGTGACAGAATTTCCATCTTCTTTGGAAAAAATCATCAAATCATCAGCAAAAATCAGGTGATTCAACCTAAGGGTTTTACACATAGGATGAAATTTAAAATCTAGTAGATAGCTCGTACCCTTCAGCAATCTTGAGAGGTACTCCATAATTAATACAAAAAACAGGGAGAAATAGGATCTCCTTGCCTCAATCCTCTTTTTCCTTCAAAATACCCATACCCTTCTCCATTGATTTTGACAGTAAACTTTGTTGTTGTTACACACACCATTATCCATTGAATAAATCTGCTTGGAAATCCAAAACCTCTCAGTGCTTCCTCCAAAAATTCCCAACTCACCATATCATATGTTTTCTTGAGGTCTATTTTCATCAAACATCTAAGGGTGGTCTTCCTATTATAGTGCCTCAGCATGACATATTAGAAAATTGTGCATCATTGGTCTCCCTTGCACAAATGCAGCTTGATTCTCAGCTACAACATGACTCACATCATGTTTTAGTCTACTACATATCATTTTTGATATATATATATATAACATTACAGCATGCAATTGGTCTAATTGACTTGCCTGTTCTGGTATCTTCACCTTTGGTATGAGTGCAATGTTTGTAGCATTCATTTGCTTCAAGAGTTGCCCAGTCTGAAAGAACTCCAGTACAGATTCTGTTACATCTCTCCCCACTATACTCCAAGCTCTTTTAAAAAATCCACTTCTATATCCATCTGGTCCTGGACTTTTTGTTTGATCAATTTTGAACATTGTTTCCTTCACCTCATCTTCAGTAAATGGCTTTATTAGGTGTATTTGCTGGTCAATTCTCAGTACAGGTCCTTGTTTCAATACCTTCTCATTTGCTTTCACTCTATTCCTTGTTTTCTCCCCCAGAAGTTGCTGATAATAGTTGACAAATATTTGAGCTATGTCTCCAGGATCAGTCTGCCACTGCCATTTTCATCCTTCAATTGAATTGTTTCTAGTTTTAACCTTCTATGCTTAATTACAGAGAAGAAATATCTGGTATTATCATCCCCAAGTTTCAACCATGTTACTTTACTTTGTTGTTGTAAATACAATTCTGCTAGATAAGAACTCTTTTTAAACTGTGAGTGTCTCTCCCTTTCCTCTTTCTGAAACTCCATGTACAATGGTTGATCTTGTAACTGCATCTGAGCCTCTCTCAATAGTTACCTATGCTTATCAGATTCCTTTATTATGTCTCCCAGCTATTGGTAATGCAAATTATTCAAACTCCTCTTTAGATGCTTCAATTTCTTCACCACCTGCAACATCTACTGCCTTGAATTTGTTCTTCCCATCCTGCTTTAACCAGCTCCTGGAGTTGAGGCAGCTTCCCCATACATTATAATATAGGAATGAGCTTTTATTTCTTGTTCTCTCTTCTACCAGGTTCAGTTTGATTGGACAGTGATCACTTATCCCTTCAGGCAGAAAATTACACCTACTTTGTGGCATACTAATCAACCAGTCATTATTGATTAAGGCCAGTCTATCTTTGAGTAAACCCTACTTTCAGTTCTCTTGTCACTCCATGTGTATAGGTTACCTTGATGGGGAAGTTCAATCAATCCACAATCTTCTACACATTTTGAAAAATCCATCACCTCTGCCAGTGTTACAGGAGATCCTCCAATCCTATTCTCATGAAGAATGGAATTATAATCTCCAAGCAGCAACCATGGTTCCTGTTATAACTGTGGATTTCCTGTATTGAAGACCATAGATCCCTCCTCTCCTCTCGAGTGTTAAAAGCATACACAAAAGAAACTAGGAATGTTATTTTTTGTGGTATGTACTCTACCTCACAAGTAACTATTTGTGCAGTCATTTTTATTGGTTTAACTGAGTAATAGTCAGGCCTCCAGCTAACCAGTATTCTTCCATTGTAATGGTGTTCTAAGTTGTGAATGTATTCCCATCCTCCAAACATATTTTCAGCAATCCTCTCCATACTATTCCTTTTTATCTTTGTTTCCAACAGTCCTACCAGTCCAACAGCTTCCTTATTACAAAGGAGTTTAACTTCCTTTTGTTTATTAGGCTCATTCAGGCCTCTCACATTCCAACTAAGGAGGCTAACCATCCCCAATGCTTGGAATGAGGTTGCTCTCCTCATTTGTTCCTTCACTATTCTGGACAATCCCAGATGAACTGCTTGCAAAATGTTGCTTAGCCACTCTTCTTGGTGTAATCCATACTTTTGTGTCTTGTATTTGTGCTACTTTTTCCAATTTTTCTCCATGTTTCTCAACACTCTCGGTTTCTTTTTTGTTGCTGTGTCCAGTTCTCCTTTGTTCCTGTGACTGCTCCGCCACAACTGTTTTATTTTCCCCTTTCTCATTTACTGGCTTATTCTTCTTCCTACAAATTTCCTCCGAGTGTCCATACTTTTTACAGTATTGACACAGAGTGGGCTTCCATTCATAACTCACTTTCTTCTCTATCAACTGTCCTTTCTCATTTTTAAAGCTAATGCTTTGTGGAATTATTGTATCCATGTCCACTTCTACCATTAATCTAGCAAAATTTAAACCTGCTTTCCTTTCTGTATTTTTGTCCACCATCAAAGGTTTTCCAATCAGACTGCCCAGCTTACTTAGGCCTTTTGGACTTCAGTACGTGAAATCTAATCCTGGAAACTTAATCCAGATAGGTACTGAATGCAGTTCTTCTCTAGAAAAATCCATATCCGTACTCCAATCCTTAATGATGAATGGTTTGCTATCAAAATGGTAAATCCCTGCCTGAACACCATCATTTTTCCCTTCTTCTGTGTCAAATCTAACCAGTACCACTCCATTCTTCAGCATTACTGTCTTATTTATACCATGTTTACCCCAAATTCGCTGTATAAACCCTTTAACTACTTCAAATGGTGGATGTGCCCCAAGTACATAACAAACTACTGAATTCCTCCGGTATTCTATTTCAGAACTTATATCATCTAGTTCAATTTCAACATATGCAGATTTACCTGAGTTTGTAGGTGCAACATACGCTAGGTTAAATCCAGCATTCACCACCTTACCAATATCAAAGTTATCCCATATCGAGCTCTTTCTTACCTCCATCGTTTCCTCCACTTCATCAGCCCAGGATTTCCTCCTATTGTTCATGGATGCTTCTCCTGACTCTGCAATTTTCCTTTCATAGGTTTTGTGCTTCCTTCGACTGCATAGCAACTCCAATCTCCGATCTAGAGTTTGATTGCCCAGTTGAATTCCTTATCATATTTATCGGTGACCCTGTTCCTTCCTTCCCAAACCCTGATGCTACTGTTTCATTGGATTGACTATTTTGCTGATTCGTTTTAGTTGATTGCTTTCCTCGCTGAGCTGCTGCTATACTTACTTGCGCTTCTCTCGCCATGATTGCCTTCAGAGATGGAGCTCGAACCCTCTTACCCATGCTGCTATACTTTTTTGTTATTCCTCCTGTGAACGTTGGAGTTATGGCCGTTGTGCAACTCTTGCATTTGCACGTTGATGCATTTGTTGCCCACACAATTACTTTTTCAAATTATTCCTCCATTATTATTTGTAACCTATTAACCTCTAGACCATTTATCTTCATTATTTACTACCCCATTATTTTTCTAATTATTGCTAGGAAGGCTTTTTCAACTATAAATAGTAGTGACCTTCATTTGGTTAAGATACACAATAAAAATATAAAATGCATAAAGTTTGTCAAAAAAGAGAGTTCTTATTAGTTAAAGGGAGATGTTCTTTTTGTGGAGCTTTAGACTCAACTCTTATTCAAAGTTTGTTGAGTTATACTTTGTGATTAGACTGTTGTATCTTGGAGGGGACAAGTCAAAAGGACCGGTAAAAATATTTGCTGTAGTGGGCTTGAATCTCCTTAAAGAGAGCGAGATATTCACGCCTCAGCCTGAAGAAACTTATTTCTTCATTTTTATTTTAAATTGTAATCTTGTAATTTTTTCACTAACAAATTGAATATAATTTTTGTCAAGGATGAGCCTCCCTTTGAATCATCCTATTTGATGTATGTTAGGTCTCTACTTGGATTCACCTTGCAAAGCACTACCTTATAGTGCTCCAGTGTATTTTGCTATAGGAGGTAAGATTTATATGTCCCCTCCGATGTATTTCTATACTGTTTTTTTTATAAAAAAAAAAAAGAGCTAGGCCAGGTTCAAGTTATTATGATTGATGTTAACGTATGTATGTCAGTTGAAGCAAAATAAGGGATAGAGTATTTAATTTTCTACAACTAACAAATAAATTATAATTAATCAAACAATTTGTGGCACACCAAAGGGTGCTTCGAGAAATCTTTGATCTCCACAAATTAATCTTTAATTAACATTTGACCATGAATATAGAGTACGATGCAACAAAATATTTGATACTTTTTTTATGCATGAAAATAAAGAAAGTGGTGCTTGATTATTTCACTATAGATCATTAAAAGGCAATTATATTAAGAAACAAATGTTGCGAATAGAAAATATATAGTACTCTCTCTTTTCTTAATTATTTGTCTACTATTGAATTGGTACACCTATTAAAAAAATAATGATTGACATAGTGAGTTTACCATTTTATCCCTATTAATTATGAAGTAGATGAATTAAAAACTTAAGATTTTCTAAGAAGTTCTACTTTTTTCAAAATAATTAATTGAGGGTACAATATGTAAAAAAAAATTTGTCCTTTCTTGAATTATCAAAACGGATAAGTAATTAAAGACAACTAAAAAAGAAAAACATGGACAAATAATTAGAAACGAAGGGAGTGAAAGATAAAATTGGAGATCTAGAAGTTTGTGTTTCATTGGCTTTACCCAAAAGTCAGGCACCGAGTCAACTCCATAACATAAATAAATACACTTATGTCATTAATTACTTGTCCACTTTTAAATTGACACATCTATTAAGAAAATAATTATTAACATAGTGAGTTTATTATTTTACCCCTATTAATTATTAAGTTGATGAATTAAAAATTTAAGATTTTCAAATTCTTGATTTGTCAAAATTGACAAGTAATTAGGGACAACTATAAAAGAAAAAGTGGACAAATAATTAGGGACAAAGGGAGTAATACTCCTTCCGTTCTCAATCCATTTCTATTTGCCCTTTGACTTTATAAAATTTAATGTATTGAGAAATGTGTTAGATGATTAATACTTAGTAGTAATATTTAATAGCAAAGGTAAAATAGACAAAATATAAATAATGTCTTGATTTTGTAAATTGAACAAGTATTGTTGGACGGAGGAAGTAATAAAAAAGAGTCAAGTTCCTAACATAAACCAACATTTCCATTAATTAATG
The DNA here is from genome assembly GCA_029582445.1 of Solanum paucissectum. Classification (NCBI taxonomy): domain Eukaryota; kingdom Viridiplantae; phylum Streptophyta; class Magnoliopsida; order Solanales; family Solanaceae; genus Solanum; species Solanum paucissectum. The sequence goes on along the minus strand of JAJONZ010013587.1, from coordinate 3,456 downwards.
TGTCCTAATGGGAAAAATGGGAAAAACTTGATAAGCCATTACAATGAAAGTGCTTGGAAATTCTTAAAGAGAGTCCAATCAAGTCGCCATTATTTTTTGTGGAATTGAATGCACAAATCAAGACCAGCAGCTTCCAACTTGTTCATAGATTCCACTACTACGGCTTCCAATTCATGGAGACTAGTCACTTCTAAATTTGATCGAGATGTCTTTCTTCAAGGGACGCACAACGAAAAAACTTCTTTCCTCTGCTTCCGCCGAGAGGCGGAAGAAAGAGAAGGATTGTTATTTAAAGAATGGAAGTGCGGTGCTTGAGGAGTTTCTTGCTTTATGCGATGGAAATTGCAGAATTCCAATCCGTTACTTCTCTGCCATAGAGATCAACAATGCAATAAAACACTCTAAAACCATAATATTGGACCGTGCCGATGTGTATGTGGTTACGGGCTTGCTGGACAACCGCCCTGTTTTAGTTAGATTCAATGCATGGGAATGCAACAATATCCACCAAGATATAGCGATTACTGCTCAAATGAGTCATCTGAAGAATGTGTTGAGACTTGTCGGTTGCTGTCTAGAATTTGAACAGTCAGTTATGGTGTATGAATATATTGAAGGTATATCTCTTAGCGATGTACTTTTCAAAAAGGGTAATCTTAATAGAAAATCGTCATTGTCCTGGGGAATTAGATTACGAGTTGCACGTGATGTTGCTTGTGCAATCATTTTCCTCCATACTGAATTTACTACGCCCATCATCCACAGAAACATAAAGCCATCTAATGTGATAATAGATGACAAGAGCGGCGTTGCCAAAATAGTGGACTTCTCACTCTCCATATCACTGCCTCCAGGGGAATTGGAGGTACAAGATCAGGTGTGTGGAACAATGGGTATATAGCTCCAGAAAATATCGTCTCAGGTATTAGTACTCAAAAAACTGATGTCTACAGCTTTGGGATTCTTCTCTTACTGCTATTAACCGGAAAGGACGCGTACGATATTATGGATAGAGTGGATTCTATAAATTCAGAAGAGACCATAGATTTTGGAGAAGACTCCAAATCCAACACTGAAGAGGGTAATTCGATGGATTCAGTGGATTCTACAAAATTCAAAAGAGACATTAGATTTAAAAAATCTTCCAACAAATTACTTTGTCGATCGTTATATTAAAGAGGATAATGTAATGGATATAGCGGATCCTATCATTTTAGAAGAGCATGGAATTGAGATTCAACAACAGTTGGAAGACTACTTGGATCTTGTTAAGAAATGCACAGCTGACAACGGAGATGATAGACCATACATGATTCATGTCGCTATGGAATTATGTTGAATTGAAAAGTGTTTCCGTGCCCTCTTTCTTGGTCAAAATTAAATGTTTATTTTAATTCTTTGAGGTATTTATATTAGGTTTTAATTTAAGAAATTCAGTTTGTTTGTACCGTTGAACAAAAAATGATATCACAGATAATGAAATCGCCAATTTGATCTTTATTTTGCTCCATTTTAGAGTTGATTATTTCGGTTTACAGAAAGAAATGGGACCATGAGTACTTTTATAATTATTTTATATATTTTTTAATTTTGTTCAAATTTTAATAGCAAGTTAAATGGGATTGAAAGAACATATCTATGGTAAAAAAAAAGAAGACATAATATATATACACTTTATGTATTTTTTAACTCTTTTTCTTTATTTTTTTCTAAAAAATCTTGGATTAACTTTTCATCCATGCTTTCTTTTTGATAAGAGCTTTTACTAGCAAATCGTTTTGCTAATAATTCATTTATGTATTTTTGACTTACTTTTTTGTCAAAATTTTCTGTTTTCTCTATAATATTAGTTATTCTTCCACGAATATTTTCCTTTAGAGAAATTAACTCTAATTCTATCAACTTTAATCTTAGAGTAATTTGTTTATGACTTTCTTTTAAGTCTTTTAATAAGTCGATGACTTCTTTTGAACTCATTCTAAATAATATTTTGAAAGGCTTATGCTTGGTTTTATTAAATTAAAGTTATAATTTGCTTCATATTTGTAATAATCTTCCTCGAATTTATTCAAGGTGATTATATTTATAATTTCTTTTTTAATATATTCATTAAAATTCTTTAATACCTGTAAGATTGTTACTATGGTTTTTTCTTCTATGTACCATAAAGGTTTAATTAATAGTTCGTTTATATTCATTTTATTCTGACCAATAATAATCAGAGATATCCATATCATTTAGAGCATATTCATTGAAGTTATAATTTATTGCATATAAATTATCTTCTTCATCTGCTTTATTTTGTACAATAATCTGTACAATTTTTTCTTTTAGATCTTTATCTAATTTTTTAATTACCTGTAGTATAAGTACTAAGGTTTCATATTCTATATACCATAATGGTTCTAACATCATGTTATGTTTCATTTTTATGTTTTAACCTTGCTCTGATATCAACTTTGTCTGGCTGTTTCACAAAACAGGATAGCGGAATTAAAAAGCATTTTATGCAGTTCATAAATTGATCCATTTTATACAGTATAAAGAGGAGTCTTTTTTAATATGCTATTGACATTTTGATACTCAAAATACTCTTGTATTCTAAGCATTTTCATTTCATAGATAGCTGCTATGAGTACTGTACTTCTTAGAGAGGTTCTAAGATATGCTTGTTCCATATCTGGGATTGCATTGTCTATATAATGTAGAGCTATCTTATGTCTCCACGCTCTTTTCCTTACTAAATGTAAATGAAATTGTATATTTTTCATCCTATATGCTTTATGCATAATTTCTCTTTGAATAAATACCTTTTTTCATGATATTTTTATTTCCCTGTAGGTACTAAGTATTCATAATATGTGTATGTATACTATAAAACATGCATATAATTTGTAGCTAAAAGTATTATTTATGAAATACAAAGTTATGCGTTATACCTTCCTCTTTTTTGCTCGATACACAGTTCTTATCACTACCTCAGTAGTTCTCCTTTAAGGCAATGAACAATTATTTCACCCTACGACCTTGGTTACTTATTCACTGTTCCTCCCTAAGGCTGAAGATTGCAACCTTCTTTTGAAACTGTTTATAGAGTTTGAAGAAAAAGGTTTATAAACCAAACTTTTATTTCATAATAATACTTTTACACAAACTATATAGATATCTTACAATACTTAAAACATATGTAGAATACTTTTCCCTGGCGGGAAGAGCTTCTACTCACAATCTAAAGAGGTACCTAACATTTTTCTCTAATGGTTTTTTTAAAGAAATGATAGTCTGCCTCTTCTACTGAAAACTCCTCTCCTTTTATAGATATAAGGAGGGACTAAATATTACATAAGAGTTTTGCAAGGAAGTCCTTCAAAACTATTTTTATTCTTTGCTTCGTCCTTCAATCGTCTTTGTTGGATGCTGATGGCCGACATAATTTGATTCTATTTTTTGTCTTAA
>JAJONZ010013586.1:0-70703 GCA_029582445.1 Solanum paucissectum | reverse complement strand
ATTTCCCACACTTAACCAAATTTCCAGGTTCTGAACTTTTTCCAAAAGTGACTACTTCCAATTTCAAGCTTCTTCATATTCATTTTAAATTGTCGGATGTAACACAATTAAAATGAAATTACATAAAAAACCCTCATAAAACCTCATTATAAAGTCAACACAAAGTCATAGGCTCTTGCTTAACCTATCATTTTCCGAGTCGCTACATCAAGGTATGATGGCTTTTCATCCATGTAATCCTTCCATCCATGGAGTCCCTAAAATTTCCCCAATTAAGAAGATGAAATCGCCAATTAGAGTTAGGGTTTCCTCCAATGTTGTGGGTATTGATGAATTATGAGTGTTTATGATTGATTTGATAGAATTACATGTTTTTAAGGTGAAATTACATGTACCCATGCCTAGCCCATTTCTACAAAGTTGAAAATGATGTAAATGGGTTCTATGCCATGAAAGGATAAATTGTGGGTTTAGATGTGTACAATCTAGGATTGATGAGATACACTAGAATTGAAGCTTATATGATGAATCATGATTAGTAGTGATTTGATATTGAAGCTTATGATATGATTATTATATTGAATTGCTTGAGATTGAGCATATAGAATGACTAGGAGATATAGGGCTTTGAGAGTAAAGCTTATGTTGTCAATTGTTGAATATTGTGTAACTGATTGTGGAAGGGATAGTTCCGACATAAATTACTTAAGCATGAATGTATGAGTGTGAAAGGTTTTCTCACATCAATGATTCTAGGTTGAATGGATTGCTCACCTAAAAAGAATCTAGACTAAAAGACAATGTAGTTGATGAGGCTAGAGGTGACTACCCTTGACCTCCATATCAAAAGGATATGAGGTTATTTCCAATACTCCTTGGAGTTGAACAGGAGGTGATTCCCCACGTTCTTATTATGATGAATGGACATGGAGCGAGTACCCATGATGCTTATGAAAATGATGTGGAGGCGACAACCCCTGTCATTTGATATGATTGTGGATGCGAGTACCCATGATCTTAAGGTAAGTAAGGTGATGTTTCCTATTGCGTAATCAACGACACAACTGTCTACGAATCGTGCAATAGTATAGTAACCCAACCAAGAGTTGGGGTCGTGTCCCAAGGGAGCGGTTTTGAGAATTAATATAAAAATAAAATTTAGTTCTAACTAGTCGTAGCTAAAGACATTAATGATTAAAAACATTGTAAATCAAAGAGGGGACACAAAAGTGTCAAATATCAATGGGGGTTTTGTCACTAGTAATCAAAAACAACAAAAATAACAAGAAAATCAAGTATGGGAAAGAGTTCTTGGGGTGTGACTGCAATACAAGTTGAGATAAATAGTTAGGTACATGCTTTCGATAGGAAATTTGCAATATAATAGTGACTAGGATAAGCTTTAGATGGAAATAAGTTCCCTCTCGGGCAACTTACCCCGTTTCAAATGCGTTCCTCTCGGACACCCATTTTCCGCATGAAGACCAGCCTACGCCTTACTCGACTCACTCTCTCGAGCTGAGTGTTAGGATATGGGATTAGGGCTGACCATCTCGGGTTGAACGTCATGTCGATCCACTCCTTAGGCCATCAGTCTAGTGATCTTGGTTTCACGACCTCCCTCTCGAGCAAGCCGAAAACACATGGGTGGCTTTGTATTTGCAACTACAAACCCATTATATTAAACCACAACCACTAGGTGAAATCACCATTAAAGCACATCTAACCTACCAGCAAGCAAGACCCAACAATAATATCAACACATATTTGCTAAATCACACCCCAAGTATGGGGGTTTATTCGCGACAAATCAAGAGATAGAAATTTATACATTCAATGATGTTGAAATCAAATAGGTATAGAGATTAAAGTCTTGATTTAAGCAAAGAAGGAAGAATCCAAGAGACCCACTTCCAAATTGGAAGAGATGAAACCCTCTTCTTCTTGAAGTCTTCAAACCCTTACAAACTTGAGAGTAAAATAAAAAGTACTAAAATTATATTGTTCTATATTGAGAATATGATACTCAAATCTCCTCCTAAAATCGGATACTAAACTATAACTCTCAACGAGTATTTATAGTTTTCAATAATTTGTGTTGCGGCGGATCACTCGGCGATATTAGTCGGGAGCGATTCGCCCTTTGGTGCAGTTCATCGCCATCTTTCCTCATCTTTCGACATCGGCGTGCTCTGGGTCATTGGGTGACATAGTACTGCTTCGCAGAATTCCTCGGCGATGCGCCGACTGCTCCCTTTTTCCGCCGACTTGATCATTTCCTTCAGGGTTCATCACACTGGAACAAAAGGTGAAGTGAGACCCTTCGGCGATTCGCCAAGTGAATTCAGCGATCCTCAGGCCTTCATTTGCTTGTTCTTTTCAGCTTTTTTGTTCCTTTTTGTGAAGTAGTGTCCATGCTTTCCTTCAAACTTCAAATACCTGAAACGTAAAGGTTTTCATAAGATATTGAGATAAAATAAGCATTTGAAGACACAATTTCTATTAAAATATAGCCTTAAATGAGTCCAATTTGTGGACTCATCAACTCCCCCTACTTAAACTTTTGCTTGTCCTAAAGCAAACTCAAGTTCAACTGTTCAAAATGGGTGTCTCAAATAGTGCTACACAAAACTCAATCATGAATGCACACAACAATACTTCAAACTACCTATGCGAAGATACAATTGTGTACTCAAAGATTCAAGTTGTGACACACCATTACCAAAGATTCTCATGTTCACAATACTTTCTACTAATGTAAGTTCAATGCTCAACGAAAGTATCTAAATGCCCTCACACAAACAATGATTCCATATTCACACACAGAGGCTAATCAATTTAAGATCAGGAATCAAATGCAATGCTCACACTCAAAAAGACGAACACAATGCATGAGTTCACCAATAGGTATGCCCTTATTTACCAATCGACTTTCGGTTTGGTTTACTCAAGATCAAAAAGGTATTTTCAATGCTTGTAATGGGGCTGAGTGCATAGGTATGGTCATTTAGGTTCAGTGACATCTTCATCCTCATGATATGTGGTGTTCTCAAAACGTCATTTTTCCTTCCCTTTCACTTTTTCTTTTAGTGCTTCTAAGTCATCCTTTCATTCACTTGCCTGGAAACACAACTCCTTTTGCACCTTTATTCAAAAATTATATATATATACATTCTTTTTTTTTAGAAGGGTTTCCATTTTGTTTTGGAATACCATGGTTTAGAGAGACTTTTTCTTGCACTTCTTAACTTCGCCTTTTCCATTTCACCACACCCCCAACATAGGCTTTTGGTCTAAGTTGGCTATTCACTAAACCACAAATCAAGGGATTATAAGTAGTGGGTCAAGTAAGATCTAGGCTTCATCAAGGTTCTTTCAAAGAAAGGTAAGACTCAAGGGGTGTTCAAAAGAGTTTCAGATATTCACGGGTAGGCCACAAAATAGGTATATGTCAAATTTGGTTCACACTCTTTTAAGTTGCCTAAGATCATCTCAAGAGTACACCTTTCTAATTCAATCAGAATAACGCGGCAAATTCTAGGTTTAATTATGCATAGTTCAAAGTAAGCTAATCACACAAGGCATCGATACTTAAGTTAAACAAGACTACACACTTTCACCAACGTGCAACAGTAATTACAAGAGAATCAATTTGATAAATGGCTATTCACAACAAGATGCAAAGAGTTCACATATTGTCTATGCAACTTCATTTGGTCTCATCGTAGCCGCACATTCATGTTTGTTCAATTGAGAGCACTATTCAAGTAATCAGCATTGATCGAAACCAAGACATAAATTTTGCGACATAACAGCCAGTTTCATCACAAGCGATGGCAAAATTTTTCAAAAAAGTCAAAATTTGCATTCATTGAAATCAAAAAGAGAGCCATGAGCTCAAACATCCACGAAACGCAATATATAACACAATTAAAAATAGACAACCCAAATATACACAAAAAATGAATCACAAATAGCACACAAAAGTGTGGGCCTCACCCCACCACAAATAAAAGGTATTTGTCCTCAAATGCAAACAAAAGTGTTCAAAAGTAAAAGTATAATAAGACAGAGAGGGAGCTAAAAAAAGGTCCTGGCTATGCGGTCTCTCTCCCTGTCGGAGTCTCAGTAGTTGGTGTAGCAGTCTGTGCATGGGCATCAGTGCTCGGAGTGGCCTCAGACGGAATAGCAATGCCAGATCCATTGGGAGCTGTTGTGGACGTCTCAGTCGATGATGTATGGATCATTGGCTGCACAACCGCTCCTATAAGATCTGGCAAGTCTCTAAATATTCCCTTCTCTCTACTCTCATGTGTCTCCTTAGAATTAACCGATATCAACTCCTCATCAGTCTTTGCATTCGACATTGCATGCCCTGCATCATCCCTCTGTACATCTCCGATAGTAGATAAAGGAATCCCTAAGGTCTCAGGAGCATCCTCATCATCTGCTCTCTGTATTAGTATAGTGAAGTTGGTAGCATTCAAATATGATACATCCTTCTTTAACTATACTATTTCGGCTTTTAATGCTGAAACCTTGGGAGTCTCCCCCTGTTTGTTCTCGCAAGTAGTGACTCTGGCAGTCATATCATCAATCGTGGTCTTAAGAGGGGTCAATGCAGTCAAGATGGCACTGCCAATCATCCCTGGGATGGATCTCTCCAATCGCGTCGCCCTCACATCCGCTATATAGGCTAGCCGCCCCATCTTCAGGATCATGGAATGAGTGACCCTGGTAGGCTGAGAGGAAGATGAGGCACTTGGAGTCTGAGAAGAAGGGGTGGGTATACCTTAAGACTCCGAGGCCGAAGTAGACAAAGCTTCTTCTGCTGGTAATGAGTCAACATTGACCTCTGGAGAAGTATCTGCTGGATCTGCTCTTCTCCCCTCAACCTCCTCTCGTGTGAACTTAGCCTCTATACGCTGGATATCGGTGGAGGAAGACAGGGTGACCTCTATATTGCTAGCAGGATCCCGGGGTACTCCGGCACGCTGGCATAACTAAGTGATGAGGACAAGAAAATGTAAAGATGTATGTGTTTGTTTGTCTCTCATAGCCATCTCCTGTGAAACTAGAAGTCCCAAGTTGATCTGCCTCCAAGCCATAATAGAACCAAGGCAAGCCGCCTTAGGATGACTCAAAATGGACTCGTTCTGGGATGGCATGATAGTGTCATTGATTAAACAAGACCAGTACTGGGAGGCAATGTTCATATCCCTCTTCTCAATCAGAGCTCCTGCCCCCATCCACCTCGTGGTGGTGTTAAAGATCATTGGAGCTAACCAACCCTTTAAGTCATCCAGGTATGGAAAAATAGGCAAACCTTGGTAGGGAAGTACTAAGTGCAGCGGTCGACCCAATATAGTATGAATGTGCTCACTGTGACACTTCACCTCCTTGCCTCTAACCGTAACCGACTTCACCAGTTGGAACTCACTAGCATTCTTCTTTATCTTTGGGACCAACTCTCCATAGGTAACGTAGAATTCCCAGACCCAGGAAGGGATGTAAGGACCCCGTGGCCTAGTAAACAGCTCCAACTCATGATATCTGAGTGTGTCAAGCACCTCAGCGTGCTTTCCTTCTAAGCCCTCCATAGATAATAGATTTTCTTCTAGAATGGTTTGTAAGCCATCGCCTTTTCACCTATTCAACAATGTGGGTGGCGGTGGAGCTACGGGGAGTGCAGGGGCCACTGAAGGTGGTGCTGGAGTTGGCACTGATTCAGTAGTCAGGGGAGTGGCAGTTGAAGGGGTTCCAGTTGATGTGGGTTTAGCTCTTGCCCTGAGTTCATCCCTTCGATTAATCAACGGTTGCTCATCCTCCAGCTCAGAAAAAATTGGTTAAACATTCACACCCTTCCTAGTTATACTCTTTTTTCGTTCACCTTTTTCTCCCAGTTGGAGGTCATCCTTTTTTCTATTTGGAGGGTTTGATCCTCATTTATTGATTGTAATGCCTTTAGCCTTTTTCTATGGTTGGTTGGTTAAATTGGTGCGTACCATATCTGCAAAAGATTTGGGAGGAGTTAACGAAGAAAAATAAAATCACACGCAATTTGCTACAGAAAGACTCTCCAAGTGGATCAGCAAGCAAGAGTTTGTCCGCCGAAAGATACAGTGCATAAGAGTCTCAGGGGTAGCATACAAAATGTGGCCAACAGTACTTTCGGTTAGTCGTCGAGTGTGCTCGATGAACTATGGCTTCTCGCCAAAAGTCACAGTTTTATCCACTTTGTCCTGATACTAAGGGCAAGATGGAGACATTGTGCAAAATGCCGAACGATTCGACGAGCTCGACCCAGCTCGTCGAATGGTCCAACGTGCCCATTTTCGATCCATCTTCTTGAATTCAATCCCACAAACCTTGAAAGCAAAATCAAAGCATGCAACAACGAATTTCAAACAAGACCCATACTACCCATCAATCCAGAATACTCAAATTTCTTCCGGACTTGCCGCATTTGGACATTTGATGATATTTTCTCTTAAGAGCGGTGTTGCCCTCTCTATCATTAAGCAAATGTTCTACATTTAGCACAAATTTGGGCTACTCATACTTCACCCAACCAATTAAAACAACATGTGATCACGACCCAACTAATTAAAAAGAACAAAGATTATGAGCATTCGACAATTAGACAACACAAGCAAGATTTTCGAGTTAGAATAGGCATGTAATCATTTTAAATCTATCAGAGAGACCCAACACACATCACTAAGAGACAATATTTTCAAATAAGTACAGAACCTTCAAATGTAAATATGGGAAAAGGAAACCAACCTTCAATGTCAATTAAATTCGATTTGAAAAGCTAGGTGGCAAAGTATTCCAATTTCGAGAACAAGTCCCAAACTAAAATGCTAAATTAAAGAGAATGCTACCTTAGTGCGAGTTTAGGATATTTGTGAGGGAGGTAAAGTGAGAGATTTTAAATTTTTGGACCTTTGGCCATTATAAACCATTTAGTTCGCTCTAGTTCGGCGGCGTTAGTTGAAATCGCCGATCCACTCTACGTATCGCCAAGTGGGATCTTGTCCTGCCAATTTTCACAGACTTGCTAACTTCTTGGGGTCAAGATGCCAGTCTAAGTTGAAATCACCGACCTGGTCGGCGATGCGCTGACCTTTTCAGCGGTCCGCCGACTGACCAATTTCTCGCCAATCTGTATTTTTCACCACTTTCCCCGTTCAAACCTGCACCACTAACGCACCATTATTTGTAAAAGAAAATTTAAGCATTTAAAATCTTGGGTTGCCTCCCAAGAAGCGTCTTATTTAACGTCGTGGCTTGACGCGAGTCCTTACTCACTCCTCATTGGTTGGGTTGGCCATAGTGTTACTAGGTAACCCCAATAATTCATTTGAGTGAAGAGGAGGCACTGCATGATTCAGGAATGTCCTGATCAGCTAGATCGATCTAGAATGGGCGCCAACCATTTGATTCAACACTTTGCTACTCTCCTTCATTTCTTCCAACATTTGATCTTGTTCGGTGATCTTTTGGAGGATGATTTGGAGTGTGTCCTTGACACAGTTGTTCTCCCTACATCTAGACTGCTTCCTCTCGTGATGAGGTATGTACCTCCCTTGATTCTTGCATTGGTTTTCCACCTCTATTATTTTGGTGGATAACTCGCACAGCTGAGTTACCAGTGCGGGTAATGTGAAGTCCCTCTCGACTTCTTGCTTCATCTCAGCCGTGTGTCCACTAGTTCCCTCAACCATGCTCAGGGGACTTACCTACACCAACAAACTTAAAGAAAACAAAACTAAAAATAAGGTTAGTAAACTACACCTAAGAAGAACAAAAATTCTACTAATCTAAAAATTCTCAAGTAATACCGCTCCACGGCAGCGGCGCCATTTTGATGTTTCCAATTGCGTAATCAATGACACAACTTCCAGTACAAGTGTCTACGAATCGACCAATAGTATAGTAACCAAACCAAGGGTTGGGGTCGTGTCCCAAGGGAGCGGTTTTGAGAATTAATAGAAAAATAAAATTTAGTTCTAACTAGTCGTAACTAAAGACATTAACGAATATAAACATTGTAAATCAAAGGGGGGATACAAAAGTGTCAAATAGTTACCAACTAGATTAGCCATGAGCTGGGTAACAATTCTCGAGTCTCTATAATGCTTTCGATCCAATAAAAATCAAAAACCCAGTTGTAATTCCTCAACCAAGTCTCACAAGCTTCCAAATTAACAATGAAAACTCAAAAACAAAGTGAAAACTAAAACTCTCCAAAATTTCATAATTAGAACTCCTCTTCTTCTTTTAAAAATCCAATTTATAGTTGCCCAGCTTTTCGCCTTCACGGCTATTAGGTGAAGTTACTCGCGCCTTGCCAACCAGGTCGGTGATTCATCCTTCTCTCCCATTGATGAGTCCAAGATTTGGACTCATTTAAGGATTTGTTTTTTTATAGTTTAGTGTCCTCAAATGTCTAATTTATGCTATAAACTGATGTTAAAGCCTTGATTTTCATGTATGTGGACTAAGAAGCAAAGAAAGGACACTAACAGCCAAAAAGGAACAAAACAAGCTTAAGAAGTGGAGAAGAGTAATTCTGATGATCGTTCGTGGTTCAGACAGCCTAAAGTTCTAGCATGCCTGCCCTAAGGGACGAAACTAAGTCGGCGACAGAAATAGGCAGTCGGTGAATCGTCGATCGGTTTCGTGATGACAAAATTGATAGCCCAAAGTTACAAGACTTGAGGATGCTGAGAACCAATGCAAAATGGCAATGGACGAGAGCAAAGGGTGGATTCCTGAATCACTCGGCGAGCCCGGCATACCTCGCCTAATGGAGTTTCAGGACAAATTTTGGGCAACTATAAATTGGACTTTAAATGTAATTTTTGGGAGTTATCTTCGAGATATTACAGTTCCCATTCTAAACTTACAGTTTTCTCTTGATTTTTGAGTTGGAATTGTATAATTTTGGAGGATTTTGAAAGTGGGTCTTGAATTTCATTCTTAGAAATCATTGTAAAGGCTTGGAGACTCTTACCCAGATCATGGCTAATGCATTTGGTAATCGTTTCTTTGTTTTTATGATGTGTGGCTAAAACCCCAATTCTTGGGGTGTGATCATGTGTTTATTTGTCTAATTTTCGTATGGGTATTGTTGTTTGATTATGAAATTGATGTTTTAATGTGGGTTTAATCATTATTTGAGTTTTAATTTATGAATTGTAGTTTCAAATGCAATTCTAATTTTGAGTTATTAGCTCTCTTGAGAAAGAGGTTTTGGGACCAAAGCTTTAAATTAATGATTTGTGGGTACTGGGTTTTATGGGTTCAGCTCGAGAGAGTGAATCTTAAATCCAATCCTACCCATCTAGCTCAAGAGAGTAGATGTTTTAAGGTTGTGGGTTGGTTATCTTGTTAAGCTTGTTGATGTTCGAAAGAAATCACCTGAATTTTAATAGTTGTTAGAGAGAAAACTATATTGCACTTAAAGTCAAGCCTACCCAGAATGTTTCAGCAAATCATCGTTAGATTTCAAATAGCCATATAGCATAATTAGCCTATAATGGATCACATCCCAAGAACTCCTCTTCATATTGTTATTTTCCCCTGTTTTCATTGTTGTTTCACCTGTTTATTGCAAAACCAAATCCCCTCATCTGACATTAGTTGTCACCCTTTTAGATTTAATTGTATGTTTTCAATAATTTTTATTATTATAACCATTTATAACACGTTTGTACTTCTTCGATGAAATTTAGACACGTACCATTCCCTTTGGGTTCGACCCCAACTCTTTGTTGGGTTTTATACTGCTTAACGATCGTTTGCACCTAGAATTGGAAGAGGTGTGCTTGAAACGTTAATCAAAATGGTGCCGCTGTCTGGAAGATGTGTTGTTTGATATTCTATTATTGAAGTTAAATTGTGTACTTTTCGTTCTATAGTTGAACAGACTTAATTTGTTTTGTGTTTTTGCTATTTGTGTTAAACAACAGAAGAGATGAGTGTAAATGGAAGTAATGGTAGCCAAGTGGGGCACCAAGACGACAATGGAAACCTTAACGATGTTAATGACCTAAATCAATTGGGTGGTGCTGAAGCAATTCCTCTACCTCCGGCTGAAGGAAACGTTGTTTTCCACATTACTAGCGCTCTTACAACTTAAAGGATTAGTTGGGGGGCTGGCCCATGAAGATCCCTATAACCATATTAGGAACTTTATGGATGTCAGTGGTCTGTTCTCATTTAAGAACATATCACAAGAATCAGTCTGCCTCAGGTTGTTTCCATTCTCCTTAATGGGTGAAGTTACTAAATGGTGTGCAGAGTTACCGAGGGACTCCATCACCTCTTGGGATGAGCTTACCACAACATTCCAAGTGAAATTCTTTCCCCCATTGAAGATGATGACTCTAGGAGATGGCATCCAAGGTTTCAAATGCTTGGAAGGTGAGTCAATCCATGAGACATGGCTGAGATTTAAGAAGCGGGTTCTTCAGTACCCAACTCATGGACTTCCAAATAATGTGTTGCTGCAACACTTATGTAGCAGTCTTGATTCGGTGAACAAAAGAGTGGCTGATCAACTATCTCCTGGTGGTATAATGCAACAACCCTATGAAGTAGCATCCCTACTCCTTGAATGCATGACCAAGATCAATAGGGCATGGGACACTCGTGAAGATCAAGTGTCTTCTCTAACGTTTAGAATGACAAAAGGGCAGCTCGAAAAAGACCAAGAGTGTCACGACCCAGGGGTACCCCTAGATGTAACATGACGTACTTGACCCCAAAGGGGTCTCATACAAGACCTTAGAATAATCATAACATAAGATCATAAAAAAGTAGGGGAAATTTAAAAATTCTTTTAAACCATACAATCGAAAACATTTTCATTAGCAAGCGGAAGACTTTACTACATCTTTGTCTCAAACCATCTATTAAGTCATGAATAAAAGTCTTGGGACGCAGCCCATATAAAGTCTAAAACATAAGAAATGACATAAAGGAAATATGGCTTTGTCCTCGAAGCTATCAGGACTCACCAAATCTTCAAGTCTTCTTGTTTCTTAGAAACCTAGCCTCCAAAGCAACTCAATATCCCAAAACCCTACATTTGATTGGAATTTCGGCAATATGCGTAAGTACAAAATGTACCAAATATGAAAGCTAGCACAACATCATAAGAGTATCTCAAAATGGTTAGTCAACATAAGACATAAGTATATGAGATAATAACATAGTCATAGTGTAATAATCATAGTAATAGCATGGTCTCCAACATAAGCATCATATGAACATAAGTCAACATAAGACATAGTTAATGAGCATAGGAGATAAGTCATAATCATATAAGCATAATTGAGCCTTGGTCATCCATACCATAATAGCACCATTCTCAAGTAACCTCAAAAGCATACATGTGCAATGCATGAATAGCATCCCATAGACAACCCCAAGTCAAGTATCCCTTTTTGGTCATCTTAATCATAGTATATATGCATGGTTAAGTCTTAAGCTTTTTTACCATAAGGGCACCATACTTCTAAGTAACCTCAAGACACACTTGTGCAATGCATGAAAGGCATCCCATACAACCCTTCACACTAAGCATTGCCTTAAAGTCATCATTGTCATATTCACCCTCATTTGGCCTCATTATTAAGTTAACTCTCATAACTAAGGGAATATCTTACCTTTAGTAAACTATAGTAAGGAAGGCAACTATGGCACATTGCTATCTCAAGTCATTTCTTTAGTAACCCTAACTCATACTTGTGCAATGCAATCATAGCATCCCATACTACTAATCATGCTAAGTACCACTTTTGGGTACTCTCACTATTACTTCATGGTTTGGAACCTAGTTCTTTTCTTTATCTTTAGAACACTATGAGCTACTCTCTTAAGCACATCTTATTTCATTATTAGGTTGAGCCCTATGAGATACTTCTTCTAGTATATCTAAGTTCACTATTAGGATGGATACTATGAGATACATACTTAAGCATGTCTAAATCCATTTATACTTTGAACTCTATGAGATACTCTCTTAAGTATGTCTAAGCTCCATCTTCACATTGACTCTATGAGATACTAACTTAAGCATGTCTAAGTCCACTTATACTCTTGAACACTATGAGGTACTTCATTCATTAAGTCTTAGTTCAATTATGCTTTAGAACACTATGAGATGCTTCTTTAAGCATGTCTTAGTTCATTGGATATGGAGATTGCTACTAGGAACCTTAACTCAACTCATGTGAAGGCTCCCATCTCATGAGACCTAACTTTGGGAAAATCCACACTCTACTACGTAAGATTTCCCCCTTTAACTTGGATAGTCCTCACATCAACTAGGTGTCGTTCTCCTTTCTACTTGGAGCTCAGACCCTCTCTTGTGTGACACTCCATCTCATATTCAATATCCACTTGAGGCCAAGCATACACCATAAGATTTACTTGTTAAGCCTTGCTTAACACTCATTTCTTATGGAAGGATGTCCTTGACAATCAATCCATACTAAAGTGATTCTATCACTTTCATCTATCAATCATTCATAAGGTAGGTTAGATGAGTATAGGCCTTTCACCACAATTCAACGTATTAGAGTTATATTCTCTTTTAGAATTTACTCTCAAAGCCTTAACACATCTAGTAATCAAATTAGCTTCACCCTAAGGCCCTAGATGTCATTATCATAAACCTTAATCTCAAGGTTTCTTTATTAATCTCTTCTTTATACCTAGATTTCTAGGCACTTTGACAACATCTTGCATTACTAGGTGATTCTAGTCACGATTGATCATAAAGGTTCAAATCTAACTTTATATGTCAAAATTCATCCTATACAATAGAGTCTAGTTCAATTCATGATTATATGATCCTAAATTTGATCAATTACTACATATGACTATGATGTAGGAAGATCACCTAAGGACCTTCAATTTCCCCTCTAATGGCATAAACCCACAACATATGAAATTCATCGAGTAAACTAGGATTAACCATAGAAATCACATGAAGTCATCATAATATCGCTAAAAAGGCTAAATCAATCATAATTAGGTATTATACACTAGATTGGAATCATAACCAAACTCTACCCACAATGGAAGCACAACCCTAGCTAGAATTGGGTTTTTGACTTCACAAATTGGGGGAAAACATAGGGGGGGGGGGGCTCTATGGGTGGAAGAACCCATAGATGAATAAGATAAACATACCTTGATTAAAATCCTTAAATAAATATCTCAACAATGAGGGAGAATCTGCCCTCTTCCTTCTCTTCTTCTTCTTCTGCACTTCTAGAGAGAGAATATTTGGAGAGTAATTTGGGGACTTAGATTAATGAGTTAATGACTTAGTTTTAGGGGTATATTAAGTATTTATAGGTGGCTAACTAACTAAATAACCGACCTCCCTTAAACCCTAATTAGATACTAACTTAACCCCTAAGTCCCAACTTAAAAACTAAAAGCTGAAAACTTAAGGGACCTACGGATCACCCACCTACGGACCGTAGATGGGTTGACGGATCGTTCTGCACCTTCGTAGGTTCTGGAATGTGTCTCACATTTCTGACTAATGCAGACCTTGACCCACGACCCCCACCTACGGAGCATGGGTCCACCTACGGCCAGTAGGTGGCCAAGCATAGGTACTGCCAGTTTTGCAGATTTAGGGACTGTATTGGGGTCATCTTCAAGGACCCCTTTGGTTGGTCATTCGGGAGTCTTACCCAGACATTTAACCCCTAAAACTCCTATTCTAAGTACGGAAATCATTTTTACGAGTTTAACCCTCATACGAAACTCCAAAACTCCCATACAAGCCTCTAGAACTCTCTTGTTCAACTTTCTAGTTTCCAGGGTGTTACAGTATCTCCCCATTGGTATCATTCGTCCTAGAATGATGATTCTAAACACTTATTAAAGTCACAACTCTAAACTAGAAGACCATCATACATGCACTACATCTAAATGCACACAATCAAGCAAGAAAACTTCAATTCAAAACTTAACTCATTTAATGCAACAAAAGGGAGTAGGAACTACATTTACTCCCTCATGGAGCCTAAATGCTCAATACTCCCTCATGGAGCCTAAATGCAATTCACTCTCAAAAAACATTTATTCAAGGAGGAAATCCTTCAACTCCAAACTAAGGCATGCTCATATCTCAACTCATGAAGTCTATATGCAAATCTACTCAAATGCACTATAACATGAGGAAAACAATGCATATAAGTCATTTCTAACAAGACCTAAGCATTTTCATGAACAAGCATATAAGGAAATCATGGCAACACATAAAGCACACAATAACCTTACTGGATAGGTACACTATCTCCTCCTTGGGATTAAGCCAACACAAACTTTTCTAAACATCAGGCATACTAAAAACAACTTCAAAGTCCAACATAACAAGTCACAAAAGATAAGAAATCCAGAAATTTACTAAAGCATAAAGCACATACCGGAAATGACAAGAGGAGATCGCTCTTGATCTTCTCTAGATTGGAGAGCATAAAACCTATTCTTCTTTTGAGGCTCCACATCCCCACTACTAGAGGAAACTTTCTTATTCTCCCTTCCCTTAGCCTTAAGAACCGGGCAATCTCTCATGTTGTGCCCATCCTTCCCACACCCATAGCAACCATCCTTGCCGGCTAGGCACTTACCAAAATGACTCCTCCCACACATGGAGCAAGTGGACTTGGGAAATGGAGACCCACTACCCCTCTCTTGGTCAAACCTAGGGGTGTTGGAAGAATCTTGACCGGAATACCTTTGTTTAGTCCTAGGCTTACCTTGTCCATCGGACCTAGAATTAGGAAAGTTCCCATCATTGATTCTAGCTCTTTTCACCTCCCTATTCATTTTCTTAACCTTTTGCTGCTCAATTTGTTGATCATGCACCATGACACGTGAAATATTCATACTAGGGATAAGCATCGCCGAACGACATTCATTGACCACTAATTCGGACACTCCCTTCACAAACTTATTCATCTTGGCCCTTGAATCCCCCACTATGGTTGGAGCATATTTGGATAGTTGGGTAAACTTAAGGGAATACTCTTTCACACTCATACCCCCTTCCTTAAGATTTATGAATTATTGCATCTTTAGTTCCCTCAACTCTAGGGGAAAGAACCTATCAAGGAATTCTTCTTTGAACGGGCCCTCTTCTATCGGTCTGCTATCTTTCCATTGCTCATGCCAAATTTATGTTGCATCCCTCAATTGATAAGAGGCTAGCTCCTCTTTTTCTAACGAAGTTAATCCCATGATAGGAAGCACCGTATACACCTCATCTACAAAACCTTGAGGATCTTTCTCCACTTTGGAGCCATAGAACTCCGGACGGTTAATCCTCAAAAACTCTTACCCTAGAAGAAGCCATCCCCCTTATTGGGCTTGCCGGAACTACCACATCTCTATTGTCTTGCACCTTCAAGGATTGAGCAGACAATTGTATAGAAGCCCTAAACACCGCAAGGGTGGCATTCCCAATTGGAGGGTCATTTGGAACTTGAGGAGGAGCTTGTGGAGGAACTTGGAGGGGAACATCTTATTCCATATTGTCCTCCTCTTCTCTCCTAGCATTCGCCCTTGTATTAGCCATACATTGAAAAGCAATGGGCACGGATTAGAAGAAGGGCCTACTATAGCGAAACTATATGGCGCGACTAAGAGAATGAAGAAGTGAGACTTTTCTTAAGCATCCAATAGCCTCCTATTCATAAATGTAGTGCACTTCATATTTATGAACAAGACTACTAGACATGGGTTGAGAGAATCGTAGAACCATTCTAAACTTGTGCTCATATACCAAGTTTATCATGACCCAGGGTACCCCCTAGACGTAACATGGCGTACTTGACCCCCGAAGGGGTCTCATACAAGCCCTTAGAATATCATAACATAATATCATAGAAAAGTAGGGGAAATTTAAAACTTCTATAAAACCATACAATCGAAAACATTTTCATAAGCAAGCGGAAGACTTTACTACATCTTTGTCCCAAACCATCTATTAAGTCATGGATAAAAGTCTTGGGACGCAGCCCATATAAAGGCTAAAACATAAGAAATGACACAAAGGAAATATGGGTTTTGTCCTCAAAGCAATGAGAACTCACCAAATCTTCAAGTCTTTTTGCTTCTTAGAAACCTAGCGTCCAAAGCAACTCAATCTCCCAAAACCCTACATTTGATTAGAATGTAGGAAATATGTTTTAGTACAAAATGTACCAAGTATGAAAGCTAGCACAAAATCTTAAGAGTATCTCAAAATGGTTAGTCAACATAAGACATAAGCATAAGAGATAATAACATAGTCATAGCATAATCACCATAGTCATAGTATAATCAGCATAGTCATAGCATGGTCTCCAACATAAGCATCATATGAACATGAGTCAACATAAGACATAGTTAATGAGCATAGGAGATAAGTCATAATCATATAAGAATAATTGACCCTTGGTCATCCATACCATAATAGCACCATTCTCAAGTAACCTCAAAAGCATACATGTGCAAAGCAAGAATAGCATCCCATAATACCACCCAAGCCAAGCATCCTTTTTTGGTCATCTTAATCATAGTATATATGCATGGTTAAGTCTTAAGCTTCTTTACCATAAGGGCACCATACTTTTAAGTAACATCAAGACACACTTGTGCAATGAATGAAAGGCATCCCGTACTACCCTTCACACTAAGCATAACCTTTAAGTCATCCTAGTCATATTCACCCTCCTTTGGGCTCATTATTTACTTACCTCTCATAACTAAAAGAATCTCTCACCTTTAGTCAACTATAGCAAGGAAGGAAACTATGGCACAATCCTATCTAAACTCATTTATTTAATAACCCTAATTCATACTTGTGCAATGCAATCATAGCATCCCATACTACTAATCATGCTAAGTACGACTTTTAGGTCCTTTTACTATTACTTCATGGTTTGGAACCTAGTTCCTTTCTTTAACTTTAGAACACTATGAGGTACTCTTTTAAGCACATATTAGCTCATTATGAGGTTGAACCCTATGAGATACTTCCTCTAGTATGTCTACGTTCACTATTAGCATGGATACTATGATATACTTACTTAAGCATGTCTTACTCTATTTACACTTCAAACACTATGAGATACTCTCTTAAGTATGTCTAAGTTCCTTCTTCACATTGACCCTATGAGATACTACCTTAAGTATGTCTGAGTGAACTTATACTCTTGAACACTATGAGGTACTTCATTAAGTAAGTCTTAGTTCAATTACGCTTTAGAACACTATGAGATGCTTCTTTAAGCATGTTTTAGTTCATTGGATATGGAGATTGCTACTAGGAACCTTAACTCAACTCATGTGAAGGCTCCCATCTCATAAGACCTAACTTTGGGAAAACCCACACTCTACTACGTAAGATTTCCCCCTTTAACTTGGATAGTCCTCACATCAACTAGGTGTCGTTCTCCTTTCTACTTGGAGCTCGGACCCTCTCTTGTATGACACTCCATCTCATATTCAATATCCACTTGAGGCCAAGCATACACCATAAGATTTACTTGTTAAGCCTTGCTTAACACTCATTTCTTATGGAAGGATATCCTTGACAATCAATCCATACTAAAGTAATTCTATCACTTTCATCTATCAAGAATTCATAAGGTAGGTTAGGTGAGTACAAGCCTTTCACCATAATTAAACCTATTAGACTTCTATTCTCTTTTAGACTTTACTCTCAAAGACTTTACACATCTAGTAATCACATTATCTTCACCCTAAGGACCTATCTATCATGATCATAAACCTTACTCTCAAGGTTTCTTTCTTAATCTCCTCTTTATACCTAGATTTCAAGGTACTTTGCTCACATCTTGCATTACTAGGTGATTCTAGTCACGATTGATCATAAAGGTTCAAATCTAACTTTACAAGTCAAGATTCATCCTATATAATAGAGTCTAGTTCAATTCATGATTATATGATCCCAACTTTGATCAATTACTACACATGACAATGATGTAGGAAGATCACCTAAGGACCTTCAATTTCCCCTCTAATGGCATAAACCCACAACATATGAAATTCATCAAGTAAAATAGATTTAACAAATATAAATCACATGAAATCATTATAATATCACTAAAAAAATCTAAATCAATCATAATTAACTATTATCCACAAGATTGGAATCATACCCAACACTCTACCCACAATGTAAGCACAACCTTAGCTAGAATTGGGTTTTTGACTTCACAAATTGGGGGAAAACTTAGGGGGGATCGATGGGTGGAAGAAACCATAGATGAATAATCGAAACATGCCTTGATTCAAAGCCCTAAATAAAGTTCTCAATAATGGGGGAGAATCTACCCTCTTCTTTCTCTTCTTCTTCTTCTTCTTCTTATCTTCTAAAAAGAGAATATTTGGACAGTAATTTGGGGTGTTAGAGGAATGAGTTAATGAGTTTGTTTTAGGGGTCTATTAATTAGCTAAAAACTGAAGGGACCTACGAATCACCCACCTACGGACAGTAGGTGGGTTGACGGCTTGTTCTGAACCTTTGTAGGTGCTGGACTGTGGCTCACATTTGCAGACCAATGCAGTCCTTGACCCACGACCGCCACCTACGGGGCATGGGTCTACCTACGGACAATAGGTGGCCAAGCGTTGTTGTTGCCAGTTTTGCAAATTTAGGGACTATTTTGGGTTCCTCCTCAAGGACCCCTTTGGTTGGTCCTTGGGGTGTCATACCCAGACGTTTAACCCCTAAAACCCCTATTCTAGATATGGGAATCATTTTTATGAGTTTAACCCTCATACAAAACTCCAAAATACCCATACAAGGCTCTAGAACTGTTTAGTTCAACTTACTAGTTTCCGGGGTGTTACAAAGAGAGTGACCAAAACATGGCTAAAATGATGACCCAGCTGGATATCTTGGCAAAAAATGTCATGGGTGTCGGTGCAAAGATTTTTAATGATATGGGTGTTGGTGGAGTAAACCCCGATGAAGCACAATTTGAAGCGATGTACAATGAGGAAGCAAACTTCCTAGCCAATCAAGGAGGAGGTTATCGTGCAAACTACACAAGACCGGGTGGAAATCAAGGTTGGACCAGATATGAGAGATAGATATACCGCGAAGGATATTGTCATGATCGTAACGCAACCTTGAAGGAGAGAGAGATGGACAAGGATAGGTACGTCCCTCTCATAAGCGTCAAAAGCCCAAGCAATCTGAAAGTGGTCGTACAAAAGATATGCTCTCGCGTATTCTCAACAAAGTTGAAGGGTCAGACAAGGTGTTGAAAGAGATGAAAGAGGATGTCTAAAATCTCTATTATATGGTGACCTCTCACTCAGTCTCTATTAAGCAACTGGAGACCCAAATGGGTCAAATATCTTCTCATTTAAATCTAAGACAACAAGGGGGTTTCCTAGTGATACAAAGGAAAACCCCAAAAATAAAACTTGATTTGGTATTCTCGTCATACCACGATGTTAACTAAGGTGCTTCTTTGGAGGCAACCCAAGTATTTGATGTTTTAAAAGTTTGTTAGTGAATAATGGGTGTTGATAGTGCAGGTTGAAAAGTGAAAAGTGTGTGAGCCCCGACTTGGACCGTTGTTGGAACTACCAATCTTGAAGGGGCACTCTGTAAAACACAACAGGCTACATGCTCAATCGGTGACTCGCAGAACCAACTCACCGAACTGGTCTGCGAGCCCAACTTAGTGCACCATTTGAACCCCCAAAATTGTTGGGAGTCCTGTAAAACTCAGCGAGGGAAATACCACTCAGCACGTCATCGAGTGGTTCGATGAGGAAGACTTACTGCACTGAAAGTACTACAAACTGAAGATTTTAAAGGCCAAAAGGTTTAAAATTTCAAAATGCTTCATCTTCTCCTAGTATTAACTCACGTAGCCTTGATACGTCCAAACTTACACTCCAAATAAGAAGTGAAACCGGTCGTTGTCAATTTATAGAACTCAACAATTGTTGAGGTCGATCCCACAGAGAATTTCTTTACAGATAAAGTTTCACTGTTGCGTTTACTCAATTGTCGTTACCATTTCCTCAACAAATAATACGGAAAGTAAATTAGGTTTTATTTAAATGTATTATACTACCAACATTTGCAGTCAAAACTTATATAAACAGTTCACATACTATCTCGTTGTAAGTTGATTCACTTAATTTAAAGAAACCAGGTTTTGTGGTCACTATGACGTCGATTATAATGCTCTCCCGTAAATTGAGTGTCAGGTCAATCAATGTTTACAGAACCTTTGCAAGTTGAATTTATCTAACGCATCTCAGCCTAATTAGACAATATTCACTCTAATTCTCTCGAACTTAAAATGTTATCGATATTTGACTTTGCTTGATTTGACATGGTGTTAAAGATCTCTTCTCTCGAACTCCAGCTTTAACTCCAATTCATTGACTTAGTTCAGCTTTTTCCTAAATGATGCTTTTCTCTCGAACAAACACCAGATACAGGTTTTCTAAAGAGTGTACTCAATAGACTAAAATGATAATGAAAGTTGTAAACTACAAATTGTAAACAAAGATTGCCTTTTACTCATTTTACGGAATCGCAACTAAAATGTCGTCATAGATCTCACACACCCAGTTTTAGTAATTAGCCCCTCATATTTACACGTAAAGAATCAGTACTGGATAAGGAAAACATGTTAAGAAATACTTACGAAAATAATTGGTAAATCAACAATCACTTGATAATCGAAATCCAAACGTCAAACAGGTAAAATTAATCTGAATCCAAAAATCTAAAGTTCAGAAATAATGTTGTGTTCTTCGTCGTGGAACGTCAGATACAATAATAATCCATAAAATGACCTAAAGTAGTTCAAAAATAGAATGGTAAAAGTGAGTCATAATCGAACTAGGACTGAATAGTCGGGCATTTTCACAGATACTCCCATGACCCGTCAATGGCTTCACGGTCCGTGAAACCTTCCATGGTCTTCCTTTGGACTTCCCAAAGTTTGGGTCTTCAATGATACCTACTGGAAAAAGGGCTACGAACTGCACCATAATTCGTAGCGAGGACCACGGTCTGTGATAGTGTACGTGGTCTTCACTTAGGATCCTAATATTCTTCCAAATCTTTCTTGTTTTCACACTGGTTCAACTCCACGGTAGGTACCACGGTCCGTGGTAAGGGTTACGTCCCGTGGAACCTTCTGTGGTTGTCACTTGGTTATTACTCCTCTTCATCTTCTCAAGGCCTGCACTGCTTCACTTTCACGAGCTCAACCACGGATCATGATGGAGTTCACGGTCCGTGGAGTTGACCATAATCTTTACTTGAATCATCATCATTTTGCAACTTCTTTTCCATTTTCTACACTAACCAGACTTTTGCCTGCACATTCAACAAACCTATCAAATAGTACAAAATTTCACTTAATTCCAGTGTTAGTTCATAGTTCTTAAGCGTCAAATGTGCCACGGTTTCACGGCACATCAAGCCTCTCACCCAACTTTAAATCTTTCATATTTTATTTTTTTAACCCACTTTTTGTGTGAAATTGTTTATCAGAATTGTGGAACTTTGCCGCCTAACTATAAAACTTTTGAATTTGACATAAAGGTTGGTTTTTCAAACCCTATTCTTTAATTTTGTGGTTGAAATCAAATGCAAAGGTAAATTTGTTGTTGTTTTGTATTGAGTAATTGTGATACTCATGTTTAAGTGTTGGATTGCATGTAATGAATTGAATTTCGTGCCTAATTGCCTTAAATTGATTGTACTCGTGTTCTTTCTTGTAAAATAGAGTTTAAATTGTTGGGTGGCGGTGTAAATGTAAAGGGTGTAGTGGGGTGAAGTCTAAGTAACCCTGAATTGTGCTTAACGACGTAATTTGCCAAATAATGGAGCGTTTGACGTCAATCTTAAGGGCAAAAGTCATCAAATAACCTATTTTGGCCAAATCAGGAGAAGTTTGAGTACCCCGAAGGCATAGGTAGTATGGCTCTAGTCTTAATTGAATGGTGTATGTGTTTAATTTTTAATTCAGAGACTGCGGGGTTGATTTTGAAGATTGGGGATGCAAAACTTGCACGTTGGGACGTTTGGTGATCTACATCGAGCTCACCGAGTTGTTCGGTAGTTCGCCAAAGTCCCCCTCAGATCGCCCTTAATTTCCATAATTGGTTGAGTTTGTTCTATAACTTTTGGCGAGAAAATTCATCTCACCGAGTTCACTCGGCGACTCACCGAAAAGTCTTCTTGACCGCCCTTTTTCTGCCCCAAACCCCTAAAATGGACTGTAACTTTCGGTGAGCCACTTCTAGCTCACCGATTGGTGTCACCAATTCACCGAATGTCCCTGAACATTGCCGACCTGTCTTGAATTTTTTTTTTAAATTACGCTGGTACTTTCGGTGAGCCCGATCTGGCCCGCCAAAGTGACTCTGTGACTCGGCGAGTGGTTCGGTGAGTCTTTCTACAACTAAATTTCTGCATTTTCCTTGAACTATTCCTAAAGTTTTTCTATGTGGTTTGCAGAAATGGCTAGAAAGAATTAGAATGATAGTGGCATGCCGCCCGGCAAGCAGGTATGTGGAGTCGTGATCAATGAGGTAGCAGCTGATTCAACTACTAAGGGCAAGAAACTACCTCCGACTGGAGGCAAGGAAAACGGAAAAGCGCCCATAACTGAGACACCAAAGTATAACTCTAGTAGTGAGGAGGAGTCATATTATTCTCAGGCTTCATTCTCTAAGCCTGAGGACGACTAGTTGTTACTGGCACGACAAGCGTAGTGATGCTCCAAAGTTCGCCATTATCCGTCTAGGATTTCATATCCCACCCCTCAAGCTATAGCTTGAGTACCTCCTCTAGCATAGATGGTGGTTCCTGCACCACCAATTAATGGTCCTCCTCCGTGGTCACTCAATCAGTTAAAAGACTAGGGATTAAGGACCATCTTGGAGGAGAAGAGATTGTCCACAGGTGGCATAATGGGCAGGCATCCAAATGTGTGGGATACCCTTAGGTTCCACAGGTTCGAGGTCTTCACCAGGCCCCTGGACTAAACATTCCTAAATGGGTCCAGGAGTTTTATATTGCTTATAATGATCTGGTACCTCTGGGAAAGAAGAAGGCCACTGCCATCACACCGGTGGACTTTGTGATGGTCTAAGGGAGGAAAGTGAGATACAGCAGTGATGATATCAACGTTGTGTTTTAGAGGGCTACGAACTTTGAGCACGAATACCAGAGTATGATCACTATAAAAACTCTGGATGACCTGAAGGGTTGGTTATCGCCCTTGATTTCTGACACCACTCTGAGGTGGATTGAGGCCAGAGCGCAAATAGAGAAGAAGGACCTAAACATATATGCCTGGTACTGGTTTGGATTCATCAGCAACACAGTCATGCCATCACACAATGAGTCCATTATCTGCCACCCAAGAGCAGCCTGCCTTGGGTCTATCATAGCCGGGAAGCGCCTAAATTTGGGGGTGATTATTGAACAGGAGATGGCCATGAGGGCCAAGCAGTGCCAGACGTCCATACTATTTCCAGTACTAATCACAGAGTTATGTCATCGGGCCAGAGTTCCCTGTGATGAGAAGAGTGATTTCAAGGTTATACATATATCATCTACCGACATCCGGTGCATAGAGGTCGAGTACACATGGGACGAGGTTGATAGGAGGAGAACAACTCTGGTTGACACATCCCTGGAGGTTGATATCGATACATTACCTGCGGAGGCAGCTATGCCTACTCCGGCCACTAGGCCTTGATGTACCTCTATATCCATTCCTTCTAGCACTCTGCGTACTTCTTCTGCTCCCCTTCCCGCTAGGTCCGCTGCTGGCACTTCTTCCTCTAGGCCTTCTATTGATGCCCTCACAATGAGAGTAGTGGTATGTGAGTGACGACAAAGAGCTCCTGCAGAGGTGACGACCTTGAAGGAAGATATTATTGGGCTGAGGAAGGATGTGGACCAGCTGAAGTCCACAAAATTTACTTCACTCTTTGGGATGGTGGAAATCCCAGATAACCCGAGTGCTGATTTCCTAGCCTATGTTGAGGTGCCTCCGGCTGATGCTGTTGCTGCTGAGTTTGAGGCCGAGATAGATGAGAAGTAGCTTGAGGTGCGAAATGAGGTTATTTATGATGACATTGCTGACTTAGAGGTTGCCATGTTCGATACTGCTAGACAGGCCTCCTTGAGAGAGAGTGTGACATCGGGCATTGATGCCCCGACAGACAGAGTTACTATGATGCAGACTTCACCCAGGCTTAGCCTGGCAAGATGACTTTTTACCTCCCTCTCTGTTGTTTAATTGACTATTTTGTTGTTTTAGTTGCATTTGAGGACAACTACTTATTTTATTAGGTGGGGTGGGGTATTTCCATACCTACCTCTTGTCTTGTGATTGTTTTGTGAATATTGGTTTTGTGTTGATGATATTTTTGTGAATATTGGGCTTTAATATGTACATCTGGATTGTTGAATTGTGTTGTGGATGTTTTAGCTTGTGGCCCATTGTTTTGAATGAAATTGGTTTTGAACATAATTTTAAAAAAATTCCACCTCTTTTTTGTGTGATTGTGGTTATTCTTGTGCAAATTAGAGTGTCGATTGTGGTCTATACCGATGACTTGAATAGTGCTCCTAATTGAACAAAATAAATATGCGGCTACTATGAAGTAAATGAAGTTACGTAGACAATATGTGAACTATTAGAATCTCATTGTGAATAGCCGGTTGTCGAATGAGTCTCTTGTGATTAGCATTGCATGCGGGAGAGAAAATGCAGAATCTTGTTTGATATTGGTACCAATGCCTTGTGTGATGAGGTTACTTTGAACATTGTGTGTGGTGACACCTAGAATTTGTCCCATTGGTCCGGTTGATTGAGTGATGCAAGCACTTGAAATGATCTTAGGCAAGAATTTTGAAAAGTGAACCAACTTGACAAAATACCTCTTTTGTGGCAAAACTTGTGAGTTGCTTGAACCTTGCTTGGCACCTTTTGAGCCTAACCTCTTTTTCTTGGGAGAAACTTGAACAATTGTGACCTTTCTTTATCCATCCACCCATAAGTTTCATGGATTATGGTTTGTTTGAATAGCCAACTTAGGCCAAAAGCCTAAGTTGGGGGTGTGATGAAAAGAGAAGGAAGGTCAAGAAGTGTGAGGAATCCCCCCTTCAGTGATTGATTTGAAAAACATGGAACCCCTCCATGTAAAAAAAAAGAAGAAGAAAAGAAAAAAAGGAATAAAAAAGAAGAAAGTAAAGAAAAAGACTGAAAAAGTTGTGAAATAAAGTAGTGAAATTTGCAAAAGCAATGTGGTATCCGGTGGTTCAAATGAAGTTGAATAATGGGGTTGATTGTGAGCATGTTGAAATGATTAAAGAAAAGGAGAAAAGTGAGGTGCAGACCATACTTCATGAAGGTAGAAGCCACTAGGCCTAAATGACCATACCTTTACACTCAGCCCTGTTACAAGCCTTGAAAAGACCTTTTTGATCTTAAGCAAACTGAAAAGATTGTTGATTGGAAAATTAGGGCAAACATACAATTTTGGCAAATCAACGTTATATTTCAATTACCCATATAGCATAATTAGCCTATAATCGATCACATCCCAAGAACTCCTCTCCATATTGTTATTTTCCCCTGTTTCAGCTGTTTATTGCGAAACCAAATCCCCCCATTTGTCAATAGTTGTCACCCTTTTAGATTTAATTGTATGTTTTCGATAATTTTTATTCCTATAACTGTTTAGAACACTTTTGTACTTCTTAATTTAATTTTAGGCACGTACCACTCCCTGTGGGTTCAACCCCAACTCTTCGTTGGGTTTTATACTGCTTAATGATCGTTTGCACCTAGAATTGGAAGAGGTTCGCTTGAAACGTTAATCATCCATCGTCAATTTACATTGGCCAACAATCCTCAGGGTTCTGTGAATTTAGGCGATCAAGGTGTTGTCACCGAATCGTTCGACGATCCGCCGACTGCCCATTTCTGTTACCAAATCGGTTCTTCCTCAGGGCTGGCATTCTGCAACTTTGGGCGAGCTAAAGAGCAACTCAGCAGATCGCCGAGTAGTCTTGGTGATCAAACGGATCGCCTTTCTTTAATTTTTTTGGCTTATTTGATCCTTTTTGCTCGGTATTGTCCTTGCCTTGCTCATTAGCCTTCATATCTGCAAATCAACATTTTAACATCAGTTTAGAGCATAAATTAGGCATTTGAGGATACTTTAACTATTAAAACAAAGCCCTAAATGAGTCAAAATCTCTTACTCATCAACACCCCTAACTTAAACTTTACTTGTCCTCAAGTAAAACTCAAGATCAATATTCTCAACAAGGGTGTCTAGTGTTTCTTAAGAGTGAACACATATGCACTCAAAAGGTTCAAACTACGCATACATTGCTAAATTGTGCACTCAAAGTTTCAAATTGTGACTCACAATTATAAAGTGTACTCAATCTCACAATGCTTGCTTAGAATGCAAGTTCAAGCTCAACAGTGGTATTCAAATGCCCTCACAAGAAAGATGATTCCGTATTCATACAAAATTTCTCAACAATTTAAGGTCTCAGAATCACGTACAACTCTCACACTAACAAAAATTAACACATGCATGACTCCACCCATAGGCTTGCCCTTATTTTCCAATCAACATTCATTTCATCTCACTCAAGATCACAAAGGTCTTTTCAAGGCTTGTAAAGGGGTTGAGTGTAAAGGTATGGTCATTTTGGCTTAGTGGCTTCTACCTTCATAAAATATGGCCTGAAAATCACTTTCACATTCAAACATGCTTATAATCTATCCCATTATTCATCTAAACATGACTCAGTGGATACCCCATTTCTTTTACCATTTTCACACACTTTATTTCACATCTTTTTCACTTTTTCAGTCTTCTTCATTTTTACCATTTTCTTTTCTTTTTTTTTACATGGAGGTGTTCCATATTTTTCACAACAATCCATCAAAGGGGGAAATTGTTTTCACACTTCTTCACTTTTCTTCTTTTTCATCACACCCCCAGCCTAAGTTGGCTATTCAAACGAACCAATACTTTATGAAGGTTATGGGTGATAGGATAAAGAGGTCAAATTTGTTCAAGTTTCTTGCAAAGAAAAGGAATAGGCTCAAAGGTGTCAAGCAAGATTCACAGTTCTCACAAGGTGGCCACAAAGAGGTATATTATCAATTTGGTTCAAAAGGTTGCTTCATTCAATCCATCAGACAGATGGGGAAAATTCTAGGTGTCATCAAACAAGACATTCAATACAACCTCACCACACAAGGCATTCAATACAATTATCAAACAAGACTCCACAGTTTCTATCTAACGTGCAATGTTCATCACAAGAGACTTAATCGACAATCGTCTAGTCATAACGAGATGCAAAAAGTTCACATATTGCCAATGTAACTCAATTTTGCCTCATCATTGCCGAACATTCATGTTGTTTAATTAAGATCACTCTTCAAGTCATCGGTATTGATCACAACCGACAATCAAATTTGCAAAAGAACAACCACAATCACAAATAAAAGAGGTAGAATTATTTTTTTAACTTTGTTCAAAACCATTTTCATATTAAAACAATGGGCCACAATGTATCAATAACCAAGATATATAAACATCAATAGGCTCCAATATTCAAAAAATAGCCCAAAAGAGGTAGGTATGGAAATAGCTTACCCACCAACAAAAATAAGTAGTTGTCATCAAATGCGAATAAAAACAGAAACAGTCTAGAAAGAGAATAGAAAAGGAGGCAAAAAGTCATCCTACAAGGCTAGGCCTTGGGTGAAGTTTGCATATCAGCAACTCCCTCTATCTGGGCATCAGTGCATAGTATCTCATCATCCTTGGCTCCACTAGAGCCCACCATATAAACATCCCTCAAAGAGGCCTGCACAGATGTATGCACCATGGCTCCCTCTAGGTCCGCTAAATCGTCATACACAACATAATTAGTAACACCGAGCTGCTCCTTATCTGTCTCCACTGCGGACTTAGCATCCACATCATCGACTCTAATCTCATCTCTAGTCGTAGTAGCCTGAGGAATCTGAGAACTGGCATGAACATCAGCACTGGGAATCTCAGGGATCTCCACAGTACCAAAGAGCATGGAAAAATCAGTGGAATTCAGCTCGTCCACATCTTTACGTAGCCCAACAATATCAGCCTTCAAGGTCGTCACAAAATCTGTAGCACCCTGGCCCTTCTCACACCCCTCAACTCTCACAACAAGGGCATCTAAGGCCAACTTGTCGCCCTCAATCATCTCTATGTGCTCCTTCATCTCAGCCCGTGTCGGGGTTAAGGCAGCACCACTTGACCGCTCTATCAATCCAGGCACGGAGGCCTCTATCCAAAAGGCATGCACCTCAGCAGATTAGGTCAGGTGGCCCATCTTATATAGCATGGTCTGGTTTATAGGGGATCAGGAAGTAGCAGAAGAAGAAGCATTAGAAGATCTAGTGGGAGAGAGTGCAACAGAAGTACTGGGAATCTTATGAGGGCCCACTGGCCTGAGGAGGAATGATTGACTTTGTAGGCAACATATCAACGTCGACCTCTGGGATGTATCCACTCGTGTTGCCCTCCTCCTGTCAGCCTTATCCCGCATGTACTTGGCCTCAATCAACCAAATATCAGTAGAAGAGGTAGGTGTCACCTCCACATTCGACTTCTCACACCTCATAACACGGGCTCATCTGCACATCTCAGTGATCAGCACTGGAAATGGGAGTGAGGTTTGGGTCCATTTGGCCCTCATGGCCATCTCTTGCTCTATCAGCAGCCCAGGTTCAGTCTCTGGTGATCAATAATGGACCCTAGACAGGTAGCCTTCGGGTGCCGGAGGATAGATTCATTCTGGGATGGCATGATGGTGGTACTGATGAACTCGAACCAGTATCTGGAAGCAACATTCAGGTCCTTCTATATGGGTGCACCTACCTAAATTCACCTCGGGGTGACATCGGAGAGAAGGGGTGCCAGCCAACCCTTGAGATCCTTTATGGTCTTCTTCTTGAAAAAGTCAATGTAACTATGCATAATGTCCCGAGAACACCCAAGAACTGGTTAATGTCTGAGCTGCTGCATTTATCCTTCTTGCCTCAAACCACAACCTCATCTACCAGCTTGAACAAGCTGGCCTTCTTCTTTCCTTTCGGCACCAACTCTCCATAAGCTAAATAAAATTCCCGGACCCACAAAGGAATGTAGAGGCCCATATTTTTAGTAAGAACCTCAAACTTATGGAACTTGAGAGTGTCCCACACAGCTAGATTTATGTCCACCACACCGTCAATGGATAATCTCTTCTCTTCAAGTATGGAACTTGAACCCTCGGCCTTAAGTCCACTGAGCAACCGGGGAGGAGGACACTGAGTAGATGGTGCTTGGACCACTGTATGTGCTGGAGTAGGAGCTGGAGCTTAAGCTGGGAGAGTAGGCATCGGAGGCTCCGGAATCCTAGACGGATCATGCAAAGACTTGGAGCATAGCTACGATCTCAGGGATTGTAGCAACTGGTCATCCTCCGGCTCGGAGATATAAGTCGGAGAGTCATCCTGGCAGCCACCTTCACTGTCAGAGGTAGTAAGATGTATGGCGTAGACCCCTTCAATGTCGGAGCTCCCCTCCATTGGTGTTAGATCCAGGGGTGCCTTGATTTTGCCTTTATCTCCTTTTAGAGGTAGCTTTGTAGTTGGTGCCTGGGAAGTAGCCACTTCCTCATTTATAACTATCCCATGTGCCCGCTTCCGGGGTGGTTGGTTCCTAACGAGTACTTTAGGTCTAGCCATTCCTACAAAATAATGTAAAAAACGTTAGGCAAAATTGTAAGGAAAAAATTGCAGGAAGTCTCGCCGAACCAGTGGCGAGTCGCCGAATCACTTTAGCGAGCAAGGTCGGGCTGGCCGAACATTTCAGAACAAAAATGATCAAAATTCAAAGTTGGTCAGCAATGTCAAGGGTTGTTAGGCGGATCACCGACACCAATTGGCGAACTAGAAATAGTTCACCGAAAGTTATAGATCACTTTCAAGAAAATGAGGTGCAGAAGGGTGATCAGGAAGTACTTTCGGTGAGTCGGCGAGTGAACTCGGCGAGCAAAGGCGTATCGCCAAATGTTACAGAACACAGACTCCATATTTAGCGGTTTAAAAGGAGAACTATGGGGCATAAAGCGAACCGTCGAACCACTCAGCGAGCTCGATTCTGCTCGTTGAGTAGCCCAACGTGCTAGGTTTTCATCCCATACTTCAAAATCAAGCCAGCAGTCCACGAAAACAAAATTAAACACCAAACATATGCAATTAACACGAGACCCATATGACTCATTCCCTGGGGGTACTCAGACTTCTACCGATTTGGCCAAAATTGGCCAATTGACATCGTTTGCCCATAAGAATGACGTCAACCGCTCTATCATCGAGAAAATTTTGACAATTAGCACAGCTCGAGGTTACTCAGACTTCATCTAGCTAGACCCGCAACATATTGAAGATAACCCAACAATATAATCAGTTAAAGGCACGGGAATTAACCATTTTACAAATAATTAATTATGATTTCATTTAAGAAAAGGCAAACCTACAATCACATGATAATCAAAATGACAATACACATCAATATTAACCACAA
Organism: Solanum paucissectum; assembly: GCA_029582445.1. Taxonomy (NCBI): domain Eukaryota; kingdom Viridiplantae; phylum Streptophyta; class Magnoliopsida; order Solanales; family Solanaceae; genus Solanum; species Solanum paucissectum. The sequence goes on along the minus strand of JAJONZ010013586.1, from coordinate 40,001 downwards.
AGCAACAATTTGCATTTGATTTCAATAAAAAATTTAGTTCGGGGTTCGGAAAACCAATATTTAATGCCAAAAATTGAAAAGCTAGGAGGCAAAGTAATCCCCAAAATCCACATCGAGCAATGATCCCAAATGAAACTAGAGGAAAAATGCAAGAATGCGAAAAATCAAATATTTTGTATAAAAGTTCAGAAGTTGAAAAAGTAAGAAACTGAAGAGGTTTTTGAATTTCAAACCTTTTGGCCTTTTAAAACTCTTCAATTCGAGCGCAGTTGGTGAAGTAAGTTGAACTCGCCGACCCAGTCGGTGATGCATCGAGTGGTCCTTCAGCCCGCCTAATTTTACAGAACCTCTAGTCATTTTGGTGGTTCAAAGGGCGGTCCAAGTCAGGCTCGCTGATCTTTTCGGTGAGTCGCCGATTGGAATTTTGGCTTGCCTAGTTGCCATTCTCTCAAAACTTCAACTTTTCAACCTGCACATTCAACACCCATTATTCAAACAACATATATAAAAGCATTAAACCTTGGGTTATCTTCGAAGAAGCTCCTTATATAACGTTGTGGCACAACGTGGATACACTTTCAAGGTTCATTTTTTGGGTTAGCCAAGGTATCACTAGGTAGACCCCCTTTATGCCTTGGGTTCAAATGAGATGAAATTTGACCCATTTTCGTTTCCAATTGCTTGATGGATACTGAGTGTGAGGTGACCATCAGATTCAGTGTGGAGACGTTCTTTTTTATTTCCTTCGAAACATTGTTCGACCCTTCTACCTTATTGAGAATGTATGCAAGCATGTCTTCCATACGGAAGTTCTCCGAGTCACCCCTTTTCTCCTATGGCTTTTGGCGCTCATGGGATGGAACGTACATGTCCTTGCCACAATCCCTTTCCTTCCAAGTGGCATTACGATCGCGCCATTCTCTCTCACTGTCTCTCCATCCATCATCTCTATTCAAACCCTGATTTCCACCTGGTCTAGGATAGTTAGGACGAAAACATCTTCATTGATATGCAAGGAAGTTCACTTCCTCATTATAGAGTGCTTCAAAGTGTGCTTCATCTAGGTTTGCTCCACCAATACCAACCGCATTTACACTAGTCAACCCACTACCCATCATTTTAGCCATATTTTTGTCTCTATCATGATCCTTCATGATCTACTCTTTTTTCATTCCAATGGTGAGAGAATACACTTGGTCCTCACGAGTATACCATGTTCTGTTAATCTTTGTCATGCCATTGAGGAGTTGAGATGCTACCTCATAAGGTTGTTGCATTATACCTCTTGGAACAAGTTGATCAGTAAAACCTTTGTTCACCGAGTCAAGACTCCTATAGAAGTGTTGTAACAACATGTTGTTTGAAAGTCCGCGAGTCAGACATTGAAGTACCAACTTTTGAAATTGCAGCCACGTCTCGTGGAGTGGTTCTCCTTTCAAGCATTTGAAACGTTGAATACTATCTTTGAGAATCATCATCTTAGACTGGGGAACGAATCTTACAAAGAATGCCATGGTAAGTTCATCCCAAGTGGTAATAGAGTTCCTCAGGAGATCAGCTAACAACTTGGCAGCTTCCCCCATCAGAGAAAATGGGAACAACGGAGACGGACTAATTCTTGAGAGATATTCTTGAATGAGAACGGGCCACAAACATCTACAAAATTCTGAATGTGCTCATGGGGATCCTCATTGGCATGCCCTTCATACAATCCTTTCATTTGCAAGAGATGTAACATTGTGCTAGTGACATTACAGATAACATTTCCCTCAACAGAAGGTAGACGTATAGCACCATTACCACCCAATTAGATCGGGTCATTCACATCATTCAAGTTCCTGATATCATCTTGGTCGCTAATTTAACTACCATTACATCCGTTAACACTCATTTCTTCAACTAGAACACAAAAACACAACTACAACAAACAAAGTGAGTCGATTCAACTACAACACAAAAAGATCACAATTCAAACTTTAATAAAAGAATTCTAAGCAATACCACTCCCCAGCAACGGCGCCATTTTTGATAGAATGCTCAATTACACCTCATCCAATTCTAGGTGTAGACGATCGTTATCTAGTATAAAACCCAACGAAAAATTGGGGTCGAACCCATAGGGAGCGGTACATATTTGAATTCAATTATGAAGTTACAAATATGATCTAGTTGATTATAGGAATAGAAATTATCTAATTCAACTAAATAAGTATATGGATGACAACAAATGTCAGATGGCAGGTTTGGTTTGTTAATTACCAAATAAAACAAATACGAAAATAGAGGGATCAACAAGGTAAAGAAGAATTCTAAGGATGTGATCGATTAAAGACTAATTTTTCTATATGGGTAATTGAGGTTTACTAACGATTGCTAAATTTCTGTAGGTAGGCTAGACCATAGATGCAATAGTTTTCTCTCGAACAACTACTATGATTCAAGCGAGTTCTCTCGAACCTCGACAAGCTTAACAATAAAAATAGCACAAAACCTTAATTTATCCACTCTCTCGAGCTAGATAGGTAGAATCGAGTTTAGGATTAACTCTCTCGAGTTGAACCCACATCACCCCAATAACTACAATCATTAATCAACAACATTGGTTCTAAAACCTCTTTCTCAAGCAAGCCAATAACTCTAAGTTAGAATTGCATTTGCAACTACATTTCATCAATTAATACACAGTTATCGATTAAACCCACTTAAATTAAGCAATTAAATCAGTAAACAACAATACCCATATGCTAATTAAGTCGATAATCACATGATCACACCACAAGAATTAAGGTTTTAGCTACAGATCATAAAAAGAGAGAAATAGTTACCAACTAGATTACCCATGAGCTGGGTAACAATTCTAGAAACTCTAAAATGCTTCCAATCCAATAGAAATAAAAAACCCATTTATAATTCCTCAACCAAGTATCACAGGCTTCAAAATTAACAATGAAAACTCAGAACTCCTCTTCTTCTTTTAAAACCCCAATTTATAGTTGCCCAGTTTTTGGCCTTCAGGGCCATTAGGCAAAGTAAGTCGCGCCTCACCAACCAGGTCGGCGATACGCCCTTCACTCCCATCCATCACCAATTTTCATTTGCCATCAGTCCTCATGGTTCTGTGAATTTAGGCGGTCAAGGTTGTTGTCACTGAGTCATTCGGTGATCCGACGACTACCCATTTCAGTCACCAAATTAGTTCTTCCCCAGGGTTGGCAAGCTGGAACTTTAGGCGAGCTAAAGAGCCACTCGGAGGATCGCCGAGTGGTCTTGGCGATCACCAGGATTACCTTCTTCAATTTCTTCAGCTTGTTTGCTCCTTTTTGCCTGGTATTATCCTTAGCCTTCATAGCTACAAATCAACACTTTAACATAAGTTTAGAGCATAAATTAGGCATTTGATGACATTGTAACTATCGAAACAAATCCCTAAATGAGTCAAAATCTCGGACTCAATAGTTGTGGATTCAAGGGCTAGAATGAGTAAGTTGTTATCGGGTGTGTCCAAAATGGCAATTAAAGAGTGTCGAACCACAATGCTCATTTATGATATGGAAATGTCTCATCTCATTGTACATGCACAACAAATGGAGGAGGACAAACTCAAAGAAAGGTCTACGGAGGGGGAGGGCAAAGACCAGTGATTGTAATTTCTATAACATAAGGTTCGATGGGCAAGGTCGTCCAAGATTCTGATAAAAGATTTCTGGTCAGGGTTCCTCCAATGCTTCTCCAAAGTTCAACAAAGATAAGGTGTCTAACCCTAAGCCTCAAGGAGGTAATGGTAGTATATCTTAGCTACCCACGTCTACTTGTACAAAGTGTGGAAGGAAGCATGATGGTAGGTGTCTAGACGGCACGGGTGGTTGTTATGGTTGTGGTAAAAGTGGTCACAAAATGAGGGATTGCTCGATGCTTAAGGCTAAAGGAAGAGAGGGCAAGCAAGGTAATCCTAGTGTTTCAGGGTCCAATGTTGCTAAGCAAAGCCGCTTTTATGCTCTTCAGACTAGAGGAGAACAAGAGAGTTCTCCAAATATGGTTACCGGTATGTTGAAAGTTTTTCAACTTGATGTATATGCTTTACTTGATCATGGTTCTACCTTGTCTTTTGTGACGCAATAGGTGGCTATGAGGTTTGATGTGCTCCCCGATGTGTTTTTAGAACCTTTTTCTGTCTCTACAACTATTGTTGATTCTGTAGTGGCTATGAGGGTCTATAGAAAGTGTCCCATTTCATTGTCCCATAGAGTTACTCTTGTTGACTTGGTAGAGATTGATATGTAAGACTTTGATGTTATCTTAGGTATGGATTAGATGCACGCTTTTTATTCTTTGTACAATGCATGTAGTCAAGTTTCAATTCCCGAATAAGCCTATCCTAGAGTGGAAGGGGGGAAATTCTATGCCTAAGGGTCAGTTTGTTTCTTATCTTAAAGCTAGAAAGATGATTTATAAGTGTTGTTTCTACCATTTAGTAAGGGTGAGGGATGTAGATTCTGAAACCCCTTCTCTCGAGTCGGTCCCCGTTGTAAATGAGTTTACGAAAGTGTTCCTAGATTACTTACTCGATATTCCTCCCGAGTACGAGATAGACTTCGATATTGACCTTCTCCCAAACACGCAACCTATCTCTATTCTTCCTTATCATGTGTCTCCGATAGAACTTAAGGAGTTGAAAGAACAGTTTAAGGATTTGCTAGATAAGGGTTTCATCTGACGCAGTATCTCTCCATGAGGTTCTCCAGTTTTGTTCGTTAGGAAGAAGGATTGTTCTCTTTGTATGTGCATTGATTATAGATAATTGAACAAGGTGACCATCAAGAACAAGTATCCTTTCCCAAGGGATAGATGATTGATTTGACAAACTTTAAGGGGCAAATTATTTCTCTAAGATAGATGTCTATTCGAGTTATTACCAATTGAGGGTGAAAGATGATGACATTCCAAAAATGGATTTTTGAACGCAGTATGGTCATTAAGAGTTTCTAGTTATATCATTTGGGTTGACAAATGCTCCAGCGACATTTATGGACTTGATGAATAGAGTGTTTAGACAATACCTTGACATGTTTATGATTGTGTTCATCGATGATATTTTGATCTACTTAAGGAGTGAGGATTGGCATATTGATCATTTGAGAACCGTGTTGCAAATTCCTAAAGACCAACAACTTTTTGCAAAGTTTAGCAATGTGAATTTTGTTTAAGGTACGTAGCTTTCCTTGGTCATATTGTGTTAAGTAAGGGTATTTAGGTAGATCCTAAGAAGACAGATGCGGTCAAGAGTTGGCCTAGACCTCTAACTCCCTCAGATATTAGAAGTTTTTTGGTTTTGTCCAGTTACTATAGAAGGTTTGTTGAGGGTTTTTCTTTAATTTCCTCTCCTTTCACGACTTTGACTCAAAAGAAAACTAAGTTCATATGGTCGGAAGCATGCGAGAAAAATTATCATAAGGATAGACTTACTTCTGCTCTGGTGTTGACCTTACTGGAATGAACGGATGGTTTTGTGGTTTATTGTGATGCCTCGAGAATTGGGCTCGGGTGTGTTCTAATGCAAAATGGAAAAGTTATTGCCTATGCCTCAAAACAACTTAAAGTCCATGAGAAGAAGTATCCTACTCACGACCTTTAGTTAACGACCTTCATTTTTGCTTTAAAGATTTGGAGACACTATTTGTATGGAGTTCATTTGATGTGTTTACCGATCACAAGAGTTTGTAATATGTGTTAAATAAAAAATATTTGAATATTTGCCAAAGAAGATGGCTTGAGTTATTGAAAGATTATGACACGAGTGTTTTTTATCACCCCAGCAAGGCTAATTTCGTAGCAGATGATCTTAATCGCTTTTCTATGGGTAGTGTCGCTCATAGTGAAGAAGAAAAGAAAGAGTTGGTTCGAGATGTGCACCGACTGGCTCAATTTGGTGTTCAACTAGTGGACTCCACCAAAGGTGGTATTATGGTTCACAATGGTTCCGAATTGTGTTTTGTGATGGATGTGAACACCTAGCAAGGTCTTGATCCAATTTAGGTAGAATTGAAAGAGGCAGTGCTAAAGAAATCAGTTAAGGCTTTCTCCATAGGGGGATAAGTTGTACTTAGATACAAGGGTCGTTTATGTGTTCCGAATGTTGATGACTTTATGGAACAATTTTTTATGGAATCCCATAGTTCTCGGTATTCTATTCACCTGGGAGACACCAAGATATATTGTGACTTACGGGAAGTCTATTCGTGGAATGGGATGAAGAAGGATATTGCGTGAGTTGTGGCTAAGTGTCCGAATTTCCATAAAGTAAAGGTTGAGCATCATAAGCAGAGAGGTTTGTTCCAAGATATTAGCATTCCTACTTGGAAGTGGGAAGACTTGAATATGGACTTCATTGTTGGATTTCCTCGCACACGGCGACAACATGACTCTATTTGGGTGATAGTAGATTGGATGATGAAATCGGTTTATTTCCTTCCCATCAAGGTTTCCTATTTGGTGGAGGACTATGCCAAGATGTACTTGAGAGAAATGGTAAGGCTGCATGGAGTGAGCTTGTCCATTATTTCTGATCGTTGTACCCAGTTCACTTCTCAATTTTGGAAGTCATTCCAAAAGGGGCTTGGTACTAAGGTTAAGCTTAGCACATTTTTTCATCCCCAAACTGATGGGTAAGCGGAGTGCGCTATCCAGACTTTGGAATATATGTTAAGGGCTTGTGTGATTGATTTTTAGGGCAATTGGGACGACCAATTGCCATTGATTGAGTTTACCTATAATATTAGTAATCACTCAAGTATTGATATGACTCCATTTGAGGCCTTGTATGGTAGGAGTTGTAGATCTCACATATGATTGTTTGAGGTAAGTGAAGTGGCCCTAATAGGTGTGAGCTAGTTCATGAGGCTATTGAGAAAGTTTGACTCATTAGAGAGGGGTTGAGAACGGCTCAAATTTGGAAAAGTCTTATTCCAATGTGAGAAGAAGGGATCTAGAATTTAAGGTTAACGATTGGGTTTACTGATGAGTCCACGATTTGCTCTCATTTAGGACTTTATTTTATTAGATTTAGTGTCCTCAAATGCATATTTTGTCCCAATAACTTATTTAAATCCTTGAATTTAAGGTATTTGGATTGAGGAACAAAGCATGGTCACTAATGATCAAAAAGGAATAAGGCAGTTGAAAGAACAAAGAAAATAAGACCTGAGGATCGCCTAAACCATTGTGTGAGTCGCCGAATGGCTCGCCTAATGATCCAGTATGCCAAGCCCTGAATGAGAAAATTAAGTCAGCGATAGAAAGGAACAGTCGGCGAGTCGCTGAATGGTTCCATGATGCAGTGTTAGATCACCCAAAGTTACAGAACTCAAAGATGATGAAGGCCAAAGTAAAAAGGCGATGAAATTAACCAAAGGGTGGATCGCCTAGTGGATCGGGGATCCCGCATTATTGCGTTGAATGGTCCTTCGCAGCACAGTTTTGGCGACTATAAATACCTTTTTAAATGTTTAGTTTAGTATGCAATTCTTAGTTATTATCATTAGAATCAGTTTTCAAGTTTAGAGAGCTTAGAATTGAGTTTATTGAGACAATATTTTCCTTAGCTTTGAAGATTTAAAGTTTTCCATTTCTATGAAATTGGAAGTAGGTGTTGAAGATTCTTCATCTCAGACCTTTGTAAAGATGAAATTAATCTTACCCAGTTGATGGAAACTCAATTTGGTAACGATTTCTATCTTTTTATGATGTCTACCTAGAACCCCAATTCTTGGGGTGTGATTATGTGATTATGGGTTGATTTATCTGCTGGGTATTGTTAATTGATAGTTTAAATGTTGTTTAAAAGTGATTTCAATAAGTAATTGTGGTCTAATTTAATGGGTTGTAGTTGCAAATTCAACTCTACCTTCGTGTTTCTAGCTTGCGAGAGAGAGAGGTTTGAATACCAAGATTACTGAATTGATGGCTTGTGGGTATTGGGTTGTCATGGGTTCAGCTCGAGAGAGTGAATAATAAACCCTTTTCCACACATTCAGCTCGAGAGAGTGAATGGACTAAAGCGTAGATTGTTCTTAATTACTGCTTATTGGTGTTCGAGAGAAACCAATTTGATTTGGGGTAAATTGTTCGAGAGAAAGTTTATCCCCACTAAAGTCTAGCCTATTCATTGATTTACAACTATTTTCTATTAATTGCAATCGCCCATTTGTCTACCTTAGCCCATAATCCAATCATATCCCAAGACCCGCCTCTATACTTGTTTATTCGTGTTATTTGTTGTTATTGTAGTTGCTAATTACAAACAAAGCCCCCTGATATTTAACACTTGTATCACCCTTAATTTAAACTATGTTTTATTTCGTAAATGTTTCTACCTATGATTGATTTGAACATATTCACACTTGGCTCTTGATTCTCAAGTACGTACCACTCCCTGTGGGATTCGACCCCAACTCACTTAGTTGGGTTATAGACCTAACTAACTATCGTTTGCACCTAGAATTTGAAGAAGTGTCTGAATACATGAAATCATTTACTTGAAAATTTCACCCATGAAGGGTGTAATGAGGTTTGGCAAGAAGGGGAAGCTTAGTCCTCGGTATGTAGGCCCATATCAGGTTTTGAGACGTGTGGGTAGGGTTTCCTATGAGTTGGACTTGCCAAATGAGTTGGCAACCGTGCATCCCATTTTCCATGTCTCTATGCTTAAGAAGTGTGTTGGAGATCCGACATCTATAGTTACCCTAGAAGGGTTAGGAGTTGATGAGATCCTCTCATATGAAGAAGTTCTGGTTGAGATTCTAGACCGGCAAGTTAAGAGATTGAGAAACAAGGAAATAGCTTCCGTGAAGGTTTTGTGGAGGAATCAATTAGTTGAGGGTGCTACTTGGGAGGCAGAGGCCGATATGATGTCCCGATATACTCATTTCTTTCCTTCTACTCCTATTCTAGCTTGAGGTAAGGAGTTCCTCTTTAGTTGTTCTTGTTTTGGGAGTCATTTGTTTTTATGAGTTTTCCATGATTTTTTTATGATTATGCATGTTCATGAAAACTTGTGTTTTCAAAGGAAAAGAGTTTATATGATTGATTTTCCTCATATTGTTGTGCATTGAGTATGAGTTTCCAATAGACTTCATGAGATGAATTGATTAACGTACATTAGCTATGCTTTTTGAGAGTGAATTGCATAGAGGTTCCATGAAATTATGTTGAGCATGTTTTTATCTTGGAGAAGGTAGTTCCTCCTTGAACATGAGAAATGTTGAGAAGTTTTGAGAATTCATTCATATTGGGTTGCTAGATGTAGTTCCTACTTCCTTCTGTTGCATTTGAGTATGTTGAGTTTGGAGTTGATGTTTCCTCCTTATTTATGTGCATTGCATGCATAATGGGCTGATAGAATTAGTTCATCCCTCTTATTATGTTTTGAGAACGTCCTAGCTTTGAGTCCATAGTTCCTCCTTAGTTGTATGCATTGCATTGTTAGGTTGGGTTATTACTTCCTCTCCTACACTTTTAGAACAATTTTAAATATCATTCGAGGACGAATGGTCCCAAGAGGGAGATATTGTATCACCACATATCAGAACTCCCAGGTGCCATCCACGACGGCCAACAACGGACCGTAGTTGGGTCCTTGGATTGGTGCCTCGGGAAATGTCCAGGCATGGACCACGGTTGGACCTACGAACCGTAGGTGGGACCACAGTCCGTGGTCCAGGAGCCATGGATCCAAGCAAAAGTGTCTGACAAGGAACCACGAGTGTGCAGGACAGGCGGTAGGTCATTCCACGGCCCGTCGATGGTGGGTCGTGGTTCACTACTGTCAGTTAATTTTAAGGGGCATTTGGGTCTTTTCCTAATTAATTAATTCCTATACTATGTCATTTTGCCTATATTTAGAACCCCTATATAAGCCTTTTAATCCCCAAATTCACCCCATTAATTTTGTTATTCCAAATTCCCAAAAGAAAACCAATTCCTCTCAAATATTGTTTCTCTAGAAACTTGAAGAAGAAAAAAAAGAAGAAGAAGGATTCACCTAGCGTTTCAAGCTAAGGTTCTAATTTCTCCATTGAAGGCTAGCATTTGGAGTTAGGGTATGATAGTTTTCATCCATGGATTCCTTTCATCCATGGATTCCTTTCATCCATGGAGTTCCTAAATTTCACTATTTCAAGAGGAAGAATTCCGCAATTAAGTTAGGGTTTTAATCTATTATCATGGGTTCTGTTTATTATTGATTTAAATGAGTTAATTATGATCTTCTATGCATGAATTGATGAATCGCAATGTTTTTATGATGAATTCCCCTATGAACCTATGTGATCCCTATGTTTTCAAGTTATGAACTATATGTTGAGGTATTTTGATCTTCAAGGAAGAGTTTCATGAAATTGGGCCTGTATTACTAGTTTTACATGAATTTATGATGAAATCCATATCTAACACATGTCTTCTAAGATTGATGATTTAAATTGGGTTTTGACCTCAAGGAGGTGAATTATGGACTTATGCATTGTTTTATGAAATCTATGCAAATGTTTTAACATTGCTTTGAGAGTAAAGTACCAAAGATGATGTTGTGTTGTGAAAGGACATTCTCACTAAAACACATACTACCATGATGTGAAAGGTTTTCTCACATAGAAAGGATTCTTAGGTTGAAAGGATTTCTAACCTAATTTAATCAAAGACTAGGTATCACGACCCAGGGGTACCCTCTAGACGTAACAGGGCATACAAACCTCCGAAAAGCCTTATACAAGCCTCATATCATATCATGAACACAAGATAATAGAAAAGTACAGGAAAATTTTAAACTTTTTACAATCAAAATAATTTTCATAAAAAAAAGTGGAAGTCTTTCTAAAAAAATTCTCAAACCGTTTAATACACTTTTAGAATTAAACTCCTGGGACACAACCTATAAAATAGTCTAAACATGAAAATAAATACATAAAAGAAATGGTGGGTTTTGTCCTCGAAGCTATGAGGACTCACCAAGATCTTCAAACTCCTTAGATCCTTACGACCTAGCTTAAAGAATAGCACTCAAGTCTCCAAACCCTACATTTGGTTAGAATGTAGGCAAAGTATGTGTTAGTACAAAATGTACTAAATATGTTAGCAAGCATAATCATAAGAGCATAAGACAAGGGTTAGTCAATATAAGCCATAATCCAAAATCATATGAAATACTTCATGAAATATAAACTATAAGCAAAGTCTCCAGCATAAGCATCATATAAGCATTATTTTGACTCTTAGTCCTCTATACAATAATAGAGCCACTATCAAGCAACCTAAAAGCATATGTGTGCAATGCATGAATACCATCCCATAATACCACCCAAGCCTAGTATCCCTTTTTGGTCATCTTAATAATAGTCTATGTTTATGGTCAAGTATTTAAGATCTTCTACCATAAGGGCACCATACTCCTATGTAACTTCAAAGCACACTTCTGCAATGCATGAAAGGCATCCCATACTACCCTTCACACTAAGCATAACCTTGAAGTCATACTAGTCATATTTACCCTCTTTTGGTCCCATTATTAGCTTACTTCATATAGACAAGGGAATCTCTCACCTTTGGTCACTAATAACAAGGAAGGCAACTATAGCACAATCCTATCTCAAGATAGATCACTCACAAGAACATTTTCTTGAATAACCTTAAGTCATAATTGTGCAATGCATGGATAGCATCCCATAATACTATACATGCAAAGTACCACTTTAGGTCCTTACATTAATACTTCTTGTCTTAGAACCTAGTTCCTCTATTTAACTTTAAAACACTATGAGGTACTCTCTTAAGCACATCTTAGTTCATCATTAGCTTGAACCCTATAAGATACTTCTTTTAGCATGTCTACGTTCACTATTAACATGGACCCTATGTGAAACTATCTTAAGCATATCTAAGTCCATTTATACTCTTGAACACTATGAGGTACTTCATTAAGTAAGTCTTAGTTCAATAATGCTTTAGAACACTATGAGATGCTTCTTCAAGAATGTCTTAGTTCATTAGATATGGAGATTGCTACTAGAAACCGTAAGTAAGTCTTAGTTCAATAATGCTTTAGAACACTATGAGATGCTTCTTCAAGAATGTCTTAGTTCATTAGATATGGAGATTGCTACTAGAAACCGTAACTCCACTATGTGAAGGCTTCCATCTCATGAGACCTAACTTTGGGAAGACCCATACTCTACTACGTAAGAGTTCCCCTTTTTACTTGGATAGTCCTCACATCAACTAGGTGTGGTTCTCCTTTCTACTTGGAGCCCGAACCCTATATTTTGTGACACTCCATCTCATTGTCAATATCCACTTGGAGCCAAGCATACACCCCAAGATTTACTTGTTAAGCCTTGCTTAAAACTCATGTCTCATGGAAGGATGTCATTGACAATCAATCCATGTTCAAGTGATTCTATCACTTAATACTTTCAAGCATTTATAAGGTAGGTTAGGTGAGTGTAACTTTCACCACAATTATACCTATTAGACTTCTATTCCTCACCTTAGCTTTACTCTCAAAGCCCTAGTGATTCAACATTCTTGACTACAAGCCTTACTCTCAAAGCTCACAATCATCAATTACCCCTAGATTCTAAGGCATTCTAATCACATTCTTTATTATCAAGTGATTCTAGTCATGATTCATCAAAAGGTTCAACTTCTATGCTCTACAAGACAAGATCCATCTTACGTAATAAGGTCTAGTTCAATTCATGATTATATGATCCTAACCTTGAACAATTACTACACATGACATTGGTTTTAGAAGATCAATTATAATTCTTCGATTTCACCTTCCATCCTTTCATGGCATAAGCCCACAACATATCAAATTCATCACATAACAAGGGTTAACCATAGAAATCACATAAATTCATCATTGCATCATGATCCAATACTAAAACAATCAAAATTGATTATCATCCAACCAATTGGAATCAAACCTAAACACTACCCACACTTTGGAAGAAACCCAAGCTTAGATTTGGGGTTTTCTTAAAAATTGGGGAAAACATAGGGGGCTCTATGGGTGGAAGAACCAATAGATGAAGAAACTAACATACCTTATTGAATATTCACCACAAATTTTAGGAGAAAAGGAAGCCCTTTGAACCCTAGACTTCACCTTGATCTTGTTCTTCGATGGAGTTCTAGTGAGAGAATTATTTGAGAGGGAGTTTGGGGTCTTTAGATGAATGATTTAATGACTTAGTTTAAGGTCATATTAAGCTTGTATAGGGGTTTAAATAACTAACTAAGAGACCTCCCTTAAACCCTACTTAATTACTAATTAACCCCTAAGTCCCCTAACAAAAAACTAAAACTAAAAATCTGCCCCTACTCACGAACCACCCACCCACGGACCGTGGGTGGGTCCACGCTCCGTACTTGCAAATCGTAGGTGTAGTACTGGGGCTTGGAAAGGCAGGCCAATTCAGGCCTTGACCCACGACCCCAACCCATGAGGCATGGGTCCATCCACGGCCAGTAGATGGCAAGCGTGGGTTGGTGATATTTGACAGTTGTTGGGCTATTTTAAGGGTCCTCCTCAAGGACCCCTTGGATTGTCATTGGGGGTCGTAACTCGACGTATAGTCCCTAAAACCTCCATTCTAAGTACGGGAACCATTTTTGTAATTTTTAATCCTCATACCACACTGTAAAACCCTTACGAAAAGTTGTATAACTCCCTAGTTGGTTCACTAGTTTCTGGGGTATAACACTAGGAGCTATCATAATGAAACTAGCTTGAATTGGTTGTCCATGGCCACCTTTTCAAGAGTGATGAATTCAAGTAAGAAATGACTATTCCATGGGAATTCATGCTTAGCACGGAGTGGATATTTTATATGAGATGGAAGCTCTCACGTAGTAGAGTCCGGGTTTCCAAAGTAATCTCATCAGATGTAAGCCTTCACCAAGTAGAGTCTGAGTTTCTAGTAGCAATCTCCTTATCCCATAACTATGTGCCCACATAGGTTGATTAGCTAGTGGATCCACTTAAGCTAGAAGTTCAAGGTTCTACCTTCGACAAGTGGGACACCTCTTTTCGGTTTGGGGTAGACACTGGTTTCCATGTTATAGCTCACATGGTCTCATGTCGGTTAAGGCTATTTCCCACAAGTAATAAGGAACTAAGGTTACTCAAGGAGTATCACATATGAGTTCAAATATGTTAAAGAAGAAGTTATCTTGCATTGACCATGATTTATGACTTACGCTTTATAACTCTTTCATATGATATTTTTCTTGGCCAATTGCATGTCATGAAATGAAATGTCCCTTTTTAGCATGTTTTAAATGTTTTATGCATGGCTATCATACTTAGTACATTGTTTTGTACTAACGCATACTCTTGCCTACATTTTTCCCAAATGTAGGGTCTGACAGACAGGTTTCTGAGTCTCGTTGCTAGCTGTTGAGTTCGTGATTTCCCGAGCTTTGGTGAGTCCTTGCTTTGAGGACGTCGTTATTGTTTTAGTTTCTTTCTTGTACTTCTCTTTTGGACATAATTTATGGGCTATGCCAAATTTCATTCTATTGTATTAGATGGCTATGTTGAGACATGAGTTTAGACTTCCGCCTTTCGTTTTATAAGATGTTTTGGACTTGGACTATTTTTACCTTATTGTTCTATTTCTTATGTTATGATAGCGAAGTGGCTTGTATGGAGTCCTTCCGGGTTCTATACTCCATGTTACATCTAGGGTGTACCCCTGGGTCGTGACACATTAGGTCTAGCCATACCTATAAGAGAACACAAATGAGAACACATTTGGTCGAGAACAGTTAGTGAAACACAATTCTCAAAAAAAAACTTGCACAAAAACTCGCCAAATAGTTCAGCAATTCACCGAGTCCATTCGGAGAGCAAAAAGGACCTCGCCGAATGTTACAAATAGTTCGAGCAAAAATTTAGGTCAAAAAGAGCAATGTCAAGACCACTCGGTGAGTCTCCGAGCTCACTCAGTGAGCAAGAGAGACCTCACCGAATGTTATAGAAATATTCAGCACAAAATACAAGTCAAAACGGTGATATCAATGCTATTCGGCGAGCTGAAAGGTCATTGTTGAAAGTGACAGCGGTTCCCCTTCATAAACCTGGCAGGTAGGCGATGGGGAGGACATTTGGCGACATGCCGAGTCAACTCGGCATACTCGACGAATCTCATTGAAATGCCAGTGCATCACCTCCCAAATTTATTTATTTTCGAATCGAAAATAAAACCCTAAAATACACCAAGTTAAGCACAACTTCAAACAATTCCAATCTACCCACGATAAATACATAAGGCGAGTACTCTGACTTCCCCCAATTAATGCTAATTTAACGAAACGACAAATTTTCTCTTAAAAATGACGTCACCCAATCCATCATCAGGCAAATTCTAGTCGTTTGGTCGAATTTGGGTTACTCAGACTTCACCCGTACACTACCCAACAGTCAACACCTATAATTTAATCATCTAACACGAGAAACTTAAACAAATTGGCCAAAACGATTGATTTAACATATTTGATTTCAATTTAAAACTATATGAATCAACAGGCATATGATCAAAGCACAAAATTTAACTAAGCAACGATGATCCTATTACGCTACCCATTAGCATTTCTAGTATTGTGCAAAAGTAAAGAAAAATTGAAAAACCAACCTCTAATGTAGACAATGAGACAGACGCGGTAAAAAAAAGGGTAAAGAGATCACATCGATACTTCAGAAACAAATCACACCAAACTTAAACAGATTTTTAGCTGAAAGTTCGATGGAAAGAGTAGAGGAGTCGAAATTTTCAAATAAAAGAAAAAAAATTGAATTTAAAAAGTTAGAAAGGATGTGACTCTTCAATTCACGCTTTATTCAGACGGCTGAACTAATACCACCGACAAACTCGACGATCCACCGAATGGGCCTCAACATGCCGAAGATGACATACGTTATAGCCCTTCAGTAGGTGCAAAGAGTGAACTCGGTCAGGCTCGCCGATCCAACTCACCGATTGAGTTGTGAGCTCATCACATCTTCAGAGCTTTCCTCAATTTTGATCTTCAAGGGGCGATGCATTTGGGCAATTCTAAGGTCCATTCGATGACTTGTCGAGTGTTCAAGTCCCTCGCCAATTTGCCTTTCTTCAAAAATACGAACTACCACCTGTGCATCAAACAAACTTTATTCAAATAACAAAAAGTAAAGTTTGGGTTCCCTCCCAAGAAGAGCCTTAGTTAACGTCATGGCACAATGTGGACATGCATTCAAGCATCATCCAAATACACCACATCAATCTTAGTCACATTGGGGCATTCTCCAAAGTAAAGCTTCAACCTTTGCCCAATCACCTTGAACATTGACCCACCTTCATTCTCAACTTCTGTTGCTCCGTTTGCAAACACACGATTGACTTTTAATAGGACCGACACATGAGTTTTCCTATAAAGACTCTCAGAAGAGAGTTGATGAGCAACACAAAATAACCAACTTTAAACTCATGATAAAGGATTTTGGCGTCATGCCATTTATTCAATTTCTCCTTATAAAGGGCTGAACTCTCATAAGCTCGAAGATGAAATATTCTAAAGCATGGAGTTGGTCAACTCGATCCTTTGACGCAATTTCCTAATTCAAGTTCATGACCTTCAAGGCCCACAATGCTTTATGCTCAAGTTCAACCGGTAGATGAAAAGATTTACCGAACACCAATTGATACGGGGACATACCAATCGGGGTCTTGAATTTAGTTCTATATGCCCAAAGAGAATCATCTAACTTACGGGACCAATTGGTTTGATATGCATTGACGGTCTTGGCAAAAATCTCTTTGATTTCTCAGTTTGACACCTCGACTTGTCCACTTGTTTGCGGATGATAAGGGGTAGCAACCTTATTCTTGACTCCATAGTTGCTCAACAATGATGCGAACATTTGATTACAAAAGTGGGAGCCCCATCACTAATAATTGCACGTGGAGTGACAAACCTTGTGAAAATGTACCCCTTGAGGAATTGAGCCACACTTCTCCCTTCATTATTTTGTAAGGCCACAGCCTCTACCCACTTAGAGACATAGTCAACATCCACCAAGATGTATTTTTTTCCATAAGAACTCACAAAAGGCCCCACGAAATTGATTCCCCATATATCAAACAACTCAACCTCTAAAATAGGAGTGAGAGGTAATTCATGTCTTCGTGACACATCTCTTTGCTTTTAACATTGCACAAACTTTTTGACAAGGAGTTCGCATCATGATACAATGTTTGCAAATAATAACCACTTCGTAGTAGCTTAGCAGTTATACGCACTCCACTATGGTTCCCACTAACCGGTGACGCATGGCAAGCGTTAAGAATAACATCTACCTCAACATCTGAAACACATTTTCTAAGCATGTGGTCCGCACACTCCTGAAATAGGTAAGGTTCATCCCAAATGTACTTCTTCGCATCAAAAAAAACATCTTTCCTTGGTAAAAAATTAGTCTATCGGGAAGAATCCCACACACCACATAATTGGCAAAATCAGTATACCAAGGCGGAGTACGGTTCGACACAACCATCACCGACTCATCGGGAAAGTATTCCTCAATATCTATTCCACCAGAAACAACAACACTTGTTTCAAGCCTCGACAAGTGGTTCGCCACTTGGTTCTCACACCCTTTTCGGTCCTTGACATCAAAGTCAAACTCTTGCAACAATAACACCTACCGGATCAACCTTGGCTTCGCATCCTTCATAGCCATTAATTAACTTATCGCAGCATGGTCAGTGTGTACAACCACCTTGGTCCCCAACAAATATGCTCTAAACTTATCAAAAGCATACACTATGGCTAACAACTCTTGCTCAGTGACGGTGTAGTTCTTTTGAGCTATATTCAAGGTCTTGCTTGCATAATAGACCGGGTTAAACAAATTTCATTTGTGTTGGCCAAGCACAGCCCCCAAAGCTACACCGCTCGCATCACACATTAGCTCAAATGTAATGCTCTAATCTGAAGCAACAATAATACGAGCCAAAACAAGCTTCTCTTTTAAACACAAAAATGCCTTGACATAAGCTTCATCAAACTCAACACTTTCCTTTTCAAGTAGCTTACAAAGAGGATAAACCACCTTAGAGAAACATTTTATGAACCTCGGTAGAAATCTAGCTGACCCAAGAAGCTTCTAACACCCTTTACCAAAATAGGAGGAGGGAACTTGGTGATAATTTCAACTTTAGCTTGATCAACATGTATGCCTTCTCCCGAAATTTTGGGCCCCAACAAAATACCTTCCTTGACCATGAGTGACATTTCTCCCAATTGAGGACAAGGTTTGTTTCGACACACCTTTGCAAGATTCTACCAAGGTTCTCAAGGCACGCTTCAAATGCATCTCCCACAATCAAAAAGTCATACATGAAGACATCCATCGAATCTTCTACCATATCAGCGAAAGTAAAGAGCATACACCTTTGAAACGTCGTTGGTACTTTACACAATTTGAAAGGCATTCTTTTGAAAGAAAACGTCCCATAGGGACATGTGAAAGTTGTCTTTTATTTATTTTCCGGTGCAATGGAGATTTGATTATAACCGGAGTAACCATCTAAGAAGCAATACCATCCATGACCCGCAAGTCTATCAAGAATTTGATCCATAAAAGGCATCGGCAAATTGTCCTTCTCGGTCCACGCATTCAACTTATGATAATCCATACATACGAGCAACCAATAATTGGCCGCATTGGCACAAGCTCACCTTTTTCATTTAGGACCACATTCATACCACCTTTCTTTGAATCGCATTGAACGTGGCTCACCCACTTGCTATCCGCAATAGGGTAGACAACTCCCCCATCAAGACACTTGATGATCTCTTTCTTGAAAACTTCTTGCATTGGAGGATTCAACCTCCTTTTATGTTAAACACTTGGCTTACAATCATTATCGAATTGAATCTTGTGGGTACAAATACCGGGAGGAATCCCCACAATGTCAGCAATCGTCCTTCCAATCGCCTTGATAAACTTTTTCAACACACCTACAAGCATTTTTGTTTGCCATTCAAGCAAATACGTGGCAATAATCATGGGTAAAGTGTTATTAGTTCCAAAGAACACATATTCAAAATGCGGTAGAAGTACCTTCAATTCAAGCTTTGATGGTTCTTCACTAGATGGCTTTGCGGGAGGACTTTCCCTATTCTTCAAATTAATATCAAGCTTCAGGGGATTCTTCAAATAAGAACCGAAACCCAATAGAGCAGCCCCTATCTTATCATAATCTTGAATTTCTTGCCCATCGTAATTCACAAGGATGGCAGCCAAAGATTCACCAACAGAAGAAATTTTACCCACACTAGCAACTGCTTCATCAATCACATCAACGACCGATATTACATGGAGGTCACATGGTTGCTTCATAGACTTGCAAACATTGAACGTAATATCCTCACCATTTACCCAAAATTTCAATTCACCATTTTTCACATCAACAAGATCTCTCCCGTAGCCAAGAACGGCCTACCAAGAATAATAGGGACCTCGGTATCTATCTCGCAATCGAGGATCACAAAATCTGCCGGAAATATAAATTTGTCTACGTTTACTAAAATGTCATTGATGATGCCAATAGGTTGCTTGATAGAACGGTCATCCATGAGAAGATACATAGTTGTTGACTTAGGTTCACCTAGCCCAAGTTGCTTGAAAATGGAATAGGTCACTAAATTTATACTTGCCCCCAAATCACATGCTTTAGTAAATTGAAACATCCCTATAGTGAAAAGGATAGTAAATGCCCCCAGGTCATCCTTTTTTACAACCATATTTGACATAATGCCACTACAACTATGAGATACTTCAACCGTCATGAAATTTATACTTCTCTTCGTGACCACCTCTTTCATAAACTTTGCATAACCTGGCATCTCTAACAACGCCTCCACTAAAGGAAGATTAATAGAAAAAGTTTAGAAGACAAAGAGAATTTTTTAAAAATTTGTGTCTTCATCCCTCTTCTTCAATCTTTGAGGAAATGGTGGAGTAACTTTGGGCAACGACTTTGTAGGTACCAAGGGAGGAACAACCCCCACATTTGACTTTTTAGCCTCACCGGAAACAACATTTTTTGGTGCATCATCAACCTCATTACAAGTTTCATTGTCCAACTCTTCGACAAGTCTATCACTCTCAACAACAATAGATTTCCCTTTACTTGACTTTGCGTTATCATCATTTGGCACATCACTCACCACAACTTTACCACCATAGGTCACAATAGCCATGCATTGTGCATTATCATTCATTGGGTTGGCCATAGAATCACTAGGAAGGCCCCTTATTGGTCTTGGATTTAAATGAGCCAAAATTTTACCCATTTGGGTCTCAAGTTGTTTATAGAAACAAAATGAGAGGTCCCATTTGATTCAACGAGGATAAATCTGCCTTCATCTCTTTGAGCACTTTATTCGATCCTTCTACCTTATTTAGGATGCATACAAGCATATCTTTGGTCCGAAAGCTTTCAAGGTCGGTATTTGGTTTTTTGGTTTTTGACAATCATGAGGAGGCACATAACAATCTCTATCACCATCCCTATCTCTCCAATTCGCGCCCCTATCATTCCAATCTCGCTCCCTATCTCTCCAACCACCATCACGATCTTTGTTCCAACCTTGATTCCTGCCCCACCTTGGATATATCAGGCGAGAACCCCACTTGGTTTGACAAGAATTGTACGTCTTAATTATACATGTTTCGTCAACAATTCCATTTGGGTCATCATCTTTGCCATGTTCTCATCACGCTCTTGGTTCTTTTCCATTTGTTTTTGGTCAAACCAAGGTTGAGAGGAGACACTTTATCCTTCCTTGTATTCCATGCATGATTAATCTTGGTCATCTTATCAAGAAAAGTCGACGCTATAGCAATGGTTGTCTCATAATTCCACCCTGGACAAGCTAATCAGCGACACCCTTATTGACGGTGTCCAGACTCCGATAGAAATATTGCAAGAGCAAATTGTCTGGCAACTAGTGAGTAGGACATTAGAGAAGCATCTTCTGAAACCTAAACCACGTTTCATGAATGGGTTCACAAATCAATCCTCTTGAAATTTTGAATACTATGCCTCAACTTTAACATCCTCGAGGGAGGGAAAATCTTTCATACAATGTTTCTGTGAGCTCCTGCCAAGAAGTAATAGATTCCCTTTGTAGTTCGGTCAACCACTTCGTTGCTTCCCACATTAGAGAAAAGAGAAACAAACAGAGTTGGATTGACCCTTGAGTGATATTCTTGAAGAAGAATGGTCCACACATATCCATGAATTTTTAGATGTGATCCTGAGGGTCCTCATGAGCAAGTCCCCCAAAGAGACCTTTCATCTGCAACAGGTGGAGCATAGTTCTGGTCACATGGAAAATAGCATTTCCAAAGTTAGGGGTAATCGAATAGCATCGGCACTTCCCAGCTTATCCACATTGACATCGTTCAAGTCTCTGCTGTCATCATGATGTCCATGCTGACTCGCATTTCTCCCGCTCACACTCATTTCTTCACCTAATGGAAGCAAACAATAATAAGAAAGTTATACTATAACCAAATTAGTTCACAAAAATACTTCAATAAAAAAAATCTAAACACCACTCCCCAACAGCGGCACCATTTTTGATAACGTTCAACTACACCTCTTATGATTGAAACTGTAGGTGGTCGCTAACCAGTATAAACCTAACGGTGAGTTGTGGTCGATCCCACAAGGAGTGGTACGGAAAAAGAATTCAAGTATGAATTATAGAATTGCTCTAATTTCTTGTAGAATAGAAATAAAAAAAATTCAACATAATGTAAATCAGTAAGTTTCAAATATCAATATCAAGAGTTTGGTAATCAATTGTTAACGAAGACAATTAATCGGGGGTTTGAAAAAATAGAGAGGGGACATAAGGAGTGTGCGAGAAATTGAATACTAATTTCGCTTAATGGGTAATAAATAATTGCTTTAGGTCATTGAATCTCAATAGGTAGGTTGGGTGTTCCTATAACAACCATTTTTTAATCAACTATTATATTTCAAGCGAGTTCTTTCGAACCTCAACAAGATTAGCAATGCAAAACAACCCAAAATCTTAAATTAACAAACTTTATGAAGCTAGGTTGTAACGACACAAGTCAATACAACTATCAATCATATATTCCACTCTAAGCAACTTTCACAAGCAAGCATAGATAGTTAAAGCTAGAACTAAATTTGCTACATCAGTTCATAAATGAAAAGATGAATAAATAACTTAACCCATTTTTAAAAAATATTAAATCTAGCAATTAACAATACTCACAAGCTAATTTATGTATTCGATTACATAGTCACACCCCTAAGGAAAGGGGGTTTAGCCAAACATAACAAAAAGCAAGAATACTTACCAAAAAGATTATCCATCTGAATGACAAAATATCTAATGCTCAATACCAAAATTAAGACTAAAACCTTAAAACATCAATATCTAAGCTCAAAACCCTCTAAACCCTCTCCAAGAATATTCAGTGTTGTCAAAGTATGTAAAAGTGCGTGTAAAATTGTGTAAGACCCTTTCTCTCTCTTCAAAAATTAATTTATATGTTTCCAAAAACATCCAGAAATTTTAGTACACAGTCCTATCAGTGAATTTAGTTGGGATCGCCAAATGACTCGGCGATCCGCTGATAAGCACGCCTTCTCGCCTTTTGGACTTGACTATTTCATCCAGTTGTTTTGTTCATTTAGGTGAGCTGGGTCAAGCTCGCCATTTCATTTGGTGCATCGCCGAAGTGCACCTTCATTCGTTGAGTTGGCTTTGTTCATGAGCTAACTCGCTGGACCTTTTGGCGAGCTAGAAGTTCACTCGGTGAGTCGCCAAGTGTCTTTTTCGACCTCCAGCCTTATTTTTCTTCATCTTTTCCAACTTGTTCACTGCTTTTTGCAATGTAATTTCCTTGCCTTGTTCTTAACCCTTAATGGTTGCACATAAAAAAATTAACATCAGTTATGAACACAAAATAGGCATTACAGACACTAAATAATCAAATAATAAGCTCTAAATGAGTCAAAATTCTCAACTCATCAAGTCACCATCTAGGATAATGTGGAGAAGTCATTTTTAAATTCTTCAACACTTTATCGGACCCTTCAACCTTGTTGTAGATCCTTACAAACATGTCTTCTATCGGGCTTACTTATAGCCCACATGGTTCTTTTGGGCTTGGATGATCATGGGAGGCATGTATGTACCCTTGTCTATCCTTGTTCCAACCTTGGTCGTAACCTTGTCGTTGATATTTGTTGTGAGAACCTCCCACTTGATTTCCCAAGTATCAAACTTCCTCATTGTATAATACCTCAAATTTAGCATCATCATAGCACTGCCCACTGTTGGTTGCAATCACAATTACCGACTTGGTTCCACCTCCCATGACATGTTTAGACAATAAATCGATTTAGGTCAGCATTTTGGTCATGTTTTAATTTTTTTCATTGTCCTTCTCGACTTGTTCTTTGCTCAAACCCATTTGTAGAAGAGGTACTTGGTCCTCTCTAATGTGTAGTTCTCGGTTGACCTTAGTCATATCATCTAGCAACAATACAACCACATCATATGGTTGCCTCTTTAATCCACCATGCACTAGTTGACCAGCCACACCTTAGTTGAATAAATCAAAGATGCAATAGAAGTACTACAACAGCAAATTTTCCGGAACGCCATGCGTTGGACATTGTAGGAGCAACTTTTTGAACCTCATCCATGTCTCATGCAAAGGTTCACCTCCAATACGCTTGATATTTTGGATTTGGAGATGTAGTTGAACCATCTTCGAGGGTGGAAAGAATCTCTCCAAGAAGACATCAGTTAGCTCTTCCCATGAAGTGATGGAATCATTTGGCAATTCTGCAAACCATCTTGTTGCCTCTCCCATTAAAGAGAACAGAAATAACCTCAACCTAACGAATTTTCAGAGATATTCTTGAACACAAATGGTCCACATAAATCCTTGAAATACCTAAGGTGTTCATGGGGATCCTCCTGAGCTAGACCACAAAAAATTCCTTTCATTTGGAGTAATTGTATCATAGGTTTGGTGATTTGAAACACAGTCCTCCCGGTTGTAAGAGGTATCTGTATTGCTCCCGTGGTTTAAATGAAATTAATGGGCATGTCATTTAGATCACCTATGTTGTCATTTTGACCATAATGACTATCATTCTCACTTTCATGGTCACTCATTTTGTCAACCAGCAAATCAACCAACAACAACACCAAAAACAAACCGACTACAATAAACCAAATAAGTAATCTAATTTCTCAATTAGAATTCTCAACCACCACTCCCTGGCAGCGGTGCCATTTTTTATAGAACTCAAATCATCCTCCAAAACCAATTAAAAGAGTGAGCGATCGTAGTCGGTAGGAAAAGCAATGAAGGGTCGGGATCGAATCCCACAAGGAACGGTATATCGTAGAGATTTTCTTATCGAGATATTCAATTTTTAATTTAGCTCATTTGCAATAGTAAGAACAATTTGGTGAATGGTACCACCAACTTAATATAAAGATTCGATTATCAATTTTGCAGTTAAAGTAAGAGATCAAAGAAATCAAGAGTTAACAAGTAATCTAGGGGTGCGATGATTGGAAATTGATGTCACATAGCGGTGATTGTGCTAAATTGATTAGGACGACTATTTCCATAGGTATAGAAATACCATTATTTGATTGATCTTAGTTCATGCAATTTATTAATAAAATTTAATAAAAACTTCTCTATAGTGTTGAACATTCATGAATAGGCTAAGCAATCTTTATTGACACTAATATTCTTTCTATCTCAAAGCATTTATGCCTAAAATCTCCTTTCGATCTCATCTAAATGCTAATCCTAAACACCCCAATACCATACTCTATCCTCTCTTTCAAGAATACAGAGAATAGATTCTACCCATAACCTCTTTTTTGAGAAGACTACAAACATTTAACCTAAACTGCTTGTATTGTACTAATTACCCACTCCAATCAATAGCTTTTGAGCATCAACCAAATATTCGATGTACGAATTAAGTTTGCAACCTTTACCCTTAAGTTAACCTCATGGTAATTTAGATCAAATTCATGGAAGAACGACAACAAAACAGAGCATAGCACAATACCCACTACATTAAACCAACACCCAACACCATTTGACTACGCCTAGATCTTTAGGAGTCTGCAGACCTTCTTTGATACACACGAGTGTTATGCACTATTAATTTGGGTGTGGTCATGCTCAAATGGCGATCCGCCCTTCATGTTAGGCGATCAACATAGTTCACTTTGCACTTCTTTTTATATTTTAGGCCATTCTTTCAAACATCAATCATTGCCTTGTCTAATTGCCTTCATATTTGCAAATCATCAATATTCTATTAGAATAGGACAAAATTAGTCATTGAGGACACTAATTATTGAGCTAAATGGACCTTAAATAAGTAAAAATCTACTACTTATCAATTTTTTTCAATATCATTATCTTTAATAGTACTCATGATGATCATGGTGTCTAGCATTTATGTTTCAAGGGAAAATTGATCTTGTTTCACTTTTGAGCGATCTTTTTGAATCATGTGTGGTGAGGTTTTACTTGAAAGCATGCTTGTAGAATCCTAGAATTTAGCTTGTTAGTTTAAATGTCTAGCTCTGGTAAGTGTAAGGAATGATTTTGGGCAGAAATTTTGAGAGGGAACGCAAATATCCATATCCTTTTTGTGAAAACCTAGCGATTGTGTGCAACTATTTTGGCACCATTTGAGCCTAAACCATTTGTTGACAACCATATTGAAACCTCTTAAACCAAATTATCTCTAACTTCTCACCCAAAATCCTTTTCGAAGCATTGGTTTGTTTGAATAGTCAACTTAGGACAAAATCCTAAGTTAGGGGTGTGAAAAGGAAGGAAAGCCTAGTGAAAGAAAAGGAAACAATAGATAAGACTCAACTTTGAAGTGTGTTACAAAAAGAATGAACCTATTCTTATAAAAAAGAAATTTTGATAAACAAAATGTGAAAAAATTAATGAAAAGGAGAGTTTGGTGAAATAAAAAGGAGTTTTCCAATAAAATGATCGACAAGCCAAAGTGTGAGCTCTGAAAATGAAAAAGAATGAAAAGAACAAGAGTAGGTGAAGATGATTACAACAATGTTTTGAAAAGGTAAAGTCACTGAGCCAAATTGACCATACCTTAACCCTCTCATTCCCATTAGAATCCTAAAAGACCCTAGAAATGTTGCATGAAATAGGTTAAGTAATGAGTGGAGCCTATGGTAAAACCTATCGGATGTAGCTTGCATGTATTTTTCTTTTGGGAGAGTGAGATTTGTGTTGATTCCTTACATATTTATTGATTTTCTTTGTGAGAACATGGAATCGTTCTCTATGAGAGGGAACTTGAATGCATTTGTTGAAACAGGGTCTTACATTAGAAAAGATGTTACAGAGATCTTGAGCTTAGTTTCATTTCGACTAGTCATCATTTGAATCTTTTTTATCATGATGGATTGTAGCATGTTGTTGAGAGTAGTCTTGTATTGGCACTTGCATGTTAGCTCTCATTGAGAACAATTGTAGACACCCTTGATGAACTAATTGTGTTCTTGATTTACTTGAGGAAACTAAAAAGTTAAATTTTGGGGTGTTTATGAGTAGTATATTTACACTCATTTAAGGCCTATTTAGTTCAACAATTGTTGTCCTCAATCCCTATTTTGATGCTTTGCAGTTATGAAGGCTAAGGGACAACACTGGGATGATTTTTTGAAAGAACGGACAAAAACATGAAAAGAAGTGTAAACTCCACATTGTTGATCGCATAATACGAAGGGTGGATTTCCCAAATTGAAAATTCTTAACACTTGAATTAATTAAGGAAGGTTGGCAAATTCAAAGAGGAACGAAGACTCGCCGAATGTAAAAGGATAACTTACTGACCATCGTCGAAGGTGACAGTACTTAGAGAAAAATGGAAGACATAAAAGGTCAACAAAGGTGGTACTCAGCGATCCACCAAATATGAAAGGCAGACCCAAACATGCTCGTCGACTAGGATTCAAACACCTAAAGCCTAAATCAAGTGAAAGGCGAGCTAAGAAATAATTGGTGATTGCTCAATTAGCTCGGTAAGCCTAACTAATGTAGCCAAAATGGTCACGCGTTGTGTTTTGGAACAAATATTTGGAAACTATAAATAGTCCAAATAAGAAGTGTGGAGAACGGGGAGGATTGTGGAGAGAGAGCTAAATCTTTGAGAGAGTGTAAAAAAACTTTTAGAGACAAAAACACTTTTAGTTTTTAGATTTTCAACTTTGCCTCTTGAAATTTTCAAATTGAAGTTGAATTCAAAATGGGTATTGCTTATAATTACTTGATTTCATGTTACCCATGTCTTCTTTCATGAAAGGTATAATTTCTTTACAAATTGTGATAGGTGGCTAAAACTCCAAAGTCTAAGGTGTAATTATGGGGTTTGGTGTTGATCTAATGTAGGGGGTATTTTGTTATGCTCTATTTTATTGTTGCTCATACATAATTTAGGCTAATTAGCATGGGGTTGACTTATGGGTTAAGGTTGCAACCATAATTCCTACTTTCGATCTCTAATTGATGCTCGAAAGAGATTGATTGAAGTGGATAATTAGTTCGATACTTACCATTTAGGTTTGATGTCTTTAATTTGCTTGAAAATATAAATTATAGGTCAGATATATTTTCTCTATTTGTGCATCAAAAGTAAGAATAGTGTAAGGTATTGGGTTGTTTAGTTATACACATTGATGAGACTAAAAGGAGATTCTATGAACTGATGTAATGAGATCGAAAGAACATTAGTATCATTGAAGATTACCAAACCTATACATGAATGTTCATCACTATAGAGCAACACAATTACCCCTATGTGACATTGACTTTCAATCCCCGCACCCCTAGATTACTTGTTACTTGATTGAATTTCTAAAATCTTAGTTTAATTGTGACTTTTAAAACCAAAATAGTTTTTATAAATTTGGTGGAATCATCCACCCATTATTCTTATTGCTACAAATGAATTGATTTACAATCTCAATTTCATGGTAGAATTCCTTGCCTTGTATCATTCTATGTGGGATTCGACCCTGACTCTTAGTTCGGTAATTTTATTGACAGTGATCGCTTACGTTTTGGATTTGTTTTAAAGTATAGTTTGAGTGTTATCAATGACCAATTTTTGAGTAGGATACCATCACGAGCCTTGGCCTCAGCGATTGCGATAAAGAGCTTTATACGATCCTTTAAATATGACTTAGACAAGATCAGCTCTAAACATAGAGTGTATTTTGATGATTTATCCTCTATTTAAGTCAGATTTTAGCGATTCAAAGTCGAAGTGTGTTTGTTGGAAAGGTGGATATGTGGATTAATATTTGAATTACCTTGAAGAACCTCTATTTTAGGTGAATTTGGTGCAGAAGCGGCTACCCCAAAGCCTCTTTAAGCCTATTTTTCAATTTATTTATTTGTTGTTGTGTGGGATGTCATAGGACTCGGTTTGGGTTCAATATTGGGAAACATGTTTGAGGCGTAGTTTAGGACCTCTTGCATAGTCAACTCCAAAAATTTCAGCATGGATCTCACCATTCCGGTCTGACTCTAAAATTGGTCTATCTCCATTTTATATAATTTTGGTGTCTGAATGATTGTACTGTTGTTATGATCCTATTCTTGATAGTGTATCAGCTTTAGAAGGACGTAAGGAAAAGAAAAGATCCAGCCTTGTGATTTGAAGTGCACGCAGTTAGCCTTCAGGTAGGATACAAATTTCTTTCTATTTAGACTGAGCATGAATGTGTTATTTTTTATAATTAGTGTGAATTGGGGGTGGGTAGCTAGCTATTTTTACTTTCTCTTCTCAGATACCGTGTTGTAGGGATGATAGGCACTGTTTCAAAGGTAGTACCATGACTAGTTAGAGTTATGTGTTTGTCCTTGCATGCTATGTGATTTACTTATGTTACAACCTGTGTTCTAAAGCATGTTTTGGCCTTAGCCTAGGATATACTAGTGTTGCCTTACACCCATGAACCTTGTGAGTTCGGCATGTGTCCGGTGTTATTTTGTACGGACTAGGTACTTGTAGACTAGAATAGCAGACTTTGGTTCTTAGACTCGTGAAACTTCTTTTTTCTCTTCCTATCTCTAAGGCTCTGATGCGGTATAGAAGAGTTGTATCTTTCTGGCGACTTAAGATGGGGTTGTTCTAGGCTTGGAGCCTCATGTAAATGTTTGTAGATAGACGTCATTCCATGACAACTTAGTCTTGATATTGGAATCCTCTTCAGAGTTAATCGGCCATTTTGTTACTCTTGCTAGAAAGGTTGGGAGTTGATTGGGCACTATAACTATTTCCAAATTGAGGCTGATGTTTATGGGTTGAGGCCATTATCCCAAGTCATGGTCTAATGTTCATGATTCGAGACCGTATTCTGAGTCTGGGATTGATGATTTATGGTTTGAGGTTGTTACCTATAGTTAGAGGCTATCGCTTGTGGTTCGAGGTCTAGTGTACACTTGTGGGTTATTATTTGGATACTCTTCTTTCTTGTAGACTTAGCTATTTTATGTACTTGTCAGGCTTATGGGGTCCAATTGTGTTTTATTTAAACTTGTGCACGAGTGTATCTTCTAGGCTTATGGGGTCCAGTAAGGGTTAGTTTAGTTGTACTTAGATTTACTTTAGGTATGTTGGTGTGCTTTATATTCTTACCCACTTTTACCTCTGTGTGCCTAGATTATCTCTTTTCAGATTGTATTTACCTTTCTTGCGCAATCGGCCTATGATTCCTAGTTAGTACCTTTGTTTTTGTTCTTATGATATACTATACATCATTTTTGTGACATAGGTCCTAGTACCAGCTAGCAGCGGTGATCGGTCATGCTATTTTTTGTAGGTAATGGATAACGGAGGCGAGGTTGAGCAGTTGCCATTCTAGATCAGTCTATCTCCTTCTATATATATATATATATATATGTTAGCTAGTATTTTACCTTTCAGGTGGCTTCTTCAAGTCCACTTTCGGGACTTTTACTTCTTCATATTAGCTAGCTTTGTACTCATGACTTCCCGGTTCTGGGAGGGTTTCCATTGTATATAGTTTTGGTTTGTTCTTGTTTGAAGCTTTTCTGGTTGTTCATATTATTTTTTGTTTAGCACTACCTTGGCACTCATTACTTGTCGATCAAGGTTACGAGTTGGCTTACCTACTAGGTTGTTATAGTAGGTGTCATCATGATTCGAGGGATTGGGTCGTGACAAATTGGTATCAGTGCCCCAGGTTCATCGATCTCACTTGCACAGAGCTAATACCTAGTAAAGCCCTACGGATCAGGACCAAGACGTTTGTCTCATATCTTTGGGAGGCTATGGGGTTTCTTCAGAAATTCTACTATTTTTTATCACTTTCATAGAGTTTGTGTGTTATTGGTTTCTTGAAATCTCACTTGTTTCAGTCTTTTCACATGATGGCTCGTACATTCCACGTGTCGGCTCGGGATAGGGGTCGACCTCCCTTCCCAAGTAGGAGTTCATCACCACCCCTTGTTTAAGTGAGCAAGGTCCGAAGCCCATAAAGGATCCTCCAGCAGCCTAGTTTCAAGAGTAACCGATCGGCCCGAGACTAGCTTGTCTACCACCCCGACCGGCTATGGCTCCAGATCTCCAAGAACCATAACTGAGCTCTTTAATGTGCTTGGGGCATGCACCGCCACAAACAACACCTACAGTAGTATCGGATCAGTAGGATAAGACTATAGTGGAGGCACCTAGGGCCTAGGTACCACCTATTGGTGCCCAGCCCATGATTGCGGCCGGGGATATGCCACTAAAGGGGCAGAAAATGCTCGGAGTGTTCTTGATACTTTCATATATGAGGTTTTCTGGGGTTGTGGGTGAGGATTCCCATGGGTTTTTTACTACCTACCGGGAGAAGCTATATACATTGACTTTGGAGGAGTCGACGGGAGTTGAATTCACAACTTATCAGCTAGATTGGCCAGCCATATAGTGGTGGTGCACCTTCATTGAGACCACGCCAGTTGGGTCTCCTCCGATTACCTGGACAGAGTTTCTTAAGGCCTTCTTGTCAAAGTTCGTCCCTTCGGTGTGAGAGATCACTTCAGGGATCAATTCTCCAGTTTAGAGTGGGTTTCTATGACCGTGTCTTAGTATGAGCTGAGATTTCACGAGCTATCCCATCACGCTACCATATTCTACCTACTAAGGATGAGAGAGTTCGGTGTTTTGTTCGTGGGTTAAGACTTTACCAACGGATTAAGGCTTATTCTATGGTCTCTGTGTATCATTCCTTTCTAGATGTGTTTGATCATGCCTGCACTACTGAGCAACTTCATCATGAGCCCCAAGGGGGTAGCGACAAGAAGGCTAGACATGAGGGCAGTTGTAGCCAGAATTATTACAGGCAGAGGGACTCATATGATAGGTACATGCAACAATTTCATTAGGGTCAATCTAGTCAACCTGTTAAGGCCTCATTGCAGCCTTCAGAGGGTGACCGACATAGCCTAGGATCTAGGCACATTGATGGGTCCCAGGCTAGTGTTTCAGGTTGTGGTGGTCGTTTCTCTGGGGCATATCATCTTCATGTTGCTTTGAGTGTGGGGAGTTTTATCATTAGTCACGAGATTGCCTCATGTTTAGGTGGATTGTTCCCACTCCACATGCAGCTCAAGTAGTTCTACCAGCTCTACCAGTAGCATCTCCTTCTAGGGGTCTACGTTAGGGTCACAACATTTGAGGGTTATCAGCTATCCCCAGTCCAAGGTTAATATTTTACGATTCGAGGTCATTATTTCCAGCTTGAGGATGTTGTTCTGCAGTTTGATGTTGTTACTTCTTTGGATACTATCACCCTTGGGTTCGAGGACTGGTTTACTCATTTTGGACTTGGCATTGGGTTCTTTATCTTTATAGGTGTAGCTATTCTGTGTACCCGTCGGGCTTATGGGGGTCCATTCAAGTTTTTATTTAAACTTGTGCACAAGTGTACCTTTTGACCTTATGGGGTCAGTTAAGTTTAGTTTAGAGGTACTTACATTTACTTTTTGTATTTTTGTGTGCTTTCTTTCTTTCTTTCTCGCTTTGACCTATGTTTGTGTCTAGATTCAATATTTTCAGATTGTTTTTAACTTTCTTGCTTAATTAGTCGGCTTGTGATGCCTACTGAGTACATTTGTTTTGGTACTTAATGTACACTCTGCATCTTTTCGTGATGCAAGTCTTAGTACCAACTACAAGCGATGATTGTTTGTGTCATCTTTTGCAGCTTGTGGATATCGGAGACGAGGATGAGCACTTGCCATCCTAGACTAGTTTGTCTCCATCTATTCATATGTTAGCTTGTCTTTAACCTTTGAGATGGCTTGTTGTGGTCCACTTTTGGGACTTGTATTTATTTTGTTAGATAGCTTTGTACTCGTGACTTCCAGATTCTGGGAGGGTAGTTGTCACGATCCAGGGGTACCCCCTAGATGTAACAAGGCTTATAAGACCCCGAGAGGCCTCATACAAGCAACTTAGCATATCATAACATGAGGTAATAGAAAGTGGTGCAAAAATTTAAAACATTTCAACACAATCAAAGTCTTTTATAAAACGAGCGGAAGTATAATACCATAATCTCAAACCATCTAAAACAATATGAATAAGTCTTGGGACGCAGCCCATACAATAGTCCAAGACATAAAATAAAGATATTAGACAAAGGGGTGATCACATCCTCGAACACAATGAGGACTCACCAAATCTTCACTTCCTTGATCAACAAGAGAGCTAGTCACGAGTGTGAGAATCTATGTCGCCGGACCCTACATTTGATAAGAATGTAGGCAAGAGTATGCATTAGTACAATCATGTGCTAAATATGATAGCTAGCATAAACAACATAAACATCATTGTTAGTCAATACAAACCATAAGCATAATCAATTCCTATAAATCAATATCATAATAAGAAAGGAGTACTTCTCAAGTAGCCTTACATAGCCATAGTCAAGACTTGGGTCATCACCTCTAGTCAGCTTACCTCATGGAAGGCATATTAAGCAACAATCCAAGTTATTCATTCTTCATAAGATCATTCACATAGTTTATACCTACTTTTAAATACATGGGGATTCGCCTTATTGCCTAACTTACAAAGGCTAATAGGTATTCGTATCTTGTCTTACTTAATTTTAGATTGCAGTACTCGCCTCCACAACCTCATCATATGATGCGGGTACTCGCCTCCACATCATTTATCATATAATGCGCATACTCGCCTTCACATTATTTCATAAGGATCATGGGTACTCGCCTCTATGTCCATTCACCTTTGTATGAACATTGGGACTCACCTCTTGTTCAATTCTAAGGAATACGGGAATCGCCTCATATCCTTACGTATGAAGGTCAAGGGTAATCGTCTCTAGCTTCATCAATTATATCATCTTTTAGTCTAGATTCATTTTAGGTGAGCAATCTTTTAAAACCTAGAATCATTCATGTGAGTAAATCTTTCACATACATACAATCATAATTAAGCAATTCATGTGGGAAGTATATCTTCCTCAACAATAACATCAATTACCCACAATTCACATCATAAGCTTTACTCTCACAGCCCTAGATTTCATGATCATAATCTAAGCTTCATTCTCAAACAATTCTAATCATAATTGATCAATCCTATAAGAACAAGTCTAAACCCACAAGGTTTCCCTTCATAACTTTAATTCACTATACCCATTCTAGGTTATAATCATGAAATAGGCATGGATACATGTAATTTTACTCTTAAAACATGTAATTCTACCAATTATATCATAAAAATCACAATCCACTCAATTGGATCTATAATCAGCATAACCCACAACATTGGAAGAAACCCTAGCTAAATTGGAGAATTCTTCATCAAATTGGGGAAATTCTAGGGGACTCCATGGATGGAATATGTCCATGGATGAAGAGCTATCATACCTTGGTTACAATGCCCTCAAAAGCTTGAAGATTGGGAGACTTGCTATTGACCTAGGTCCAATTGCTTCTTATTCTTCCAACTTCTAGAGAGAGAATATTTGAGAGGATTTTCTTTTGGGATTTGAGTAAATGACTTGAATGAGGGGTTTTGGGGGTTAAAAATGCTTATATAGGTGTCCTAGACTTAGGCAATATGACACCACTTTGATTTAATTAAAATTGAAAAAGACCCAATTACCCCTAAAAATAATTGCCAGCCCACGACCGACGGTACGTGGATGGACCTACGGTCAATCCTGATTGGTCCTGGTTCGTGGTAAGAAACTTGATTTTATGGTCCTTGGACCTAAGGACCCTGGACCACGGTCCATGGTCTAACCGACGGATAGTTTGTCA
Organism: Solanum paucissectum; assembly: GCA_029582445.1. NCBI lineage: Eukaryota > Viridiplantae > Streptophyta > Magnoliopsida > Solanales > Solanaceae > Solanum > Solanum paucissectum. The sequence goes on along the minus strand of JAJONZ010013586.1, from coordinate 5,521 downwards.
GGCTGTGGTCCTGAGGTCCAATTGACCTTTCTGAGGTGCCCAACCATGGACCCTTCTACGGTTCGTGGTTGGCTATTGTGGGTCAGCACCTGCAGTTTTCCCAAAGGCTGCTATTTACCTCATTTCAAATCTGGGGTGTTACAGTATCTATTGTATTTATAGTTTTTGGTTTTTCTTCTATTTCTGTCTTTTCTTATTATTAGTGTAATTTGATGTGTAGGTCTAACCTAGTACCCACTACTTATTGTTTTGGGTACGGGTTGGTTTACCTACTGGTGGGTTATAGTAGGTTTCAATCATGACTCGAGGGATCGGGTTGTGACAAGAGCACTGCTTAACTTATTTCATGTGTCGGAGGCATAAATCCACTTGCAGAGTTTGACACGGTGAAATTAGAACATATAAGCTTCTCAAAAAGGCATATCGTCAATATCTTTATCGAGACATGGATTCCATCAACTAACTTGCTATTTCACCAATATATATTATTATCATCCAATCGACCAAGCATATTGACCCATCTTAGAATCTCACCTTTTAATAAATAAAAACGATAATTAATATATACAGATCATAAAATTTATATCAAGATTAAGAATATAAGTACATTTAGTAGTTTAAAAAATATGCTTTTGTTAGTCTAAAACAACTATCTCTAGTCGGTCTCGTTCAATACATACAAAGCACTTGCACAAGAAATAGGAACTATACCGTTCTCATAATCACAATAAATTATATATAACCTTGTGTTACAATCATACTGATGGAATATCCAATTTTCATGTTAGATTGTGAACAAAAAAACTTTATACTTATAAGAACCGATGCTTTAATCCTTTGTGTATAAACTAAAACTCTATGCACTAAATCATATACTATATAAGTAAACAGACACCATAAATGAATATATGATCGATTAAAACATTTATCAAAACTGAATAAATAATTATTCTATAATAAATATTTTATCTAAACATATGGCTAATAGTACCTATTCTCAACAATTTTATCGACTCAAATTTTATCGTCTACATATATCACAAAAAAAAATCCTTGGTATTAACATGATTTCTATCTTTATCTATATTACCTTAAAAGCATGAACTCCTAACTTGAATGTTAAATTACTATAATATCCCTAATTTAGGTTGTGACTTTTTCGAGGAGTTGTGACTTTTCCGCTAAGTTGTGACTTTTTTCAAAGGGCTGTGATTTTTCGATGAGTTGTGACTTTTTCAAAGTGTTGTGACTTTTTCAATAAGTTGTGCCTCTTCCAAAGGGTTGTGACTTCTCGGAAAGGTCATAGTTTTTTAGATAATACACAAAGAACACTTGTTCATACTACTCTTTGTTGACTATAAATAGAGGGGTTTCCTCTCGTTTTTCAACCACAATTTTTGTTTAATCGTCTACTCTTCTTTTCTTGCATTTTCAAAAATTTGTGTGATTTATTATGGTTGAGTGAATTTGATGTTTAGCAGAATATGAGGTACCATTATTCGGATGAAGTAAATCGTTCTATCCTAAGAGGGTATATTCCAGAACCTCGATTACCTGAGAAAAATAATTTTGATGATATAATAATTATGTTTTTGCTTAATATATATACATATATATATTAGTTTGTAATGCTCCAATATATGAAGTTAACATGATGTAGTCTAAATTAATTTGTTTTTGTTAACAATTTCTCTTGTGATGTAGATATATGCTTCTGAATATCTTTTTCCAAAATTTAGAGAATTGTCATGATTTGTTTTTTTATGCTCAAGACAAAAGAATGACTTTATTAATCAATGTTACTTATGTGATTTAGATTGTCAGGAAGTTTGCTTCAAAATAGTTATTGTTATATTAACATTGCCCTTTTGATTTACTTATATATTTCTTAATATTTCAGTATTTTTGACGAAGAAAAGTTCATATGACTTTTAATAACACCAGTTGAAGTTTGTATCAGCTTAATTTTTTATTTATTTAATAGCTAATTTTTATGAGATAAATATTTTCAACAATGCAAATATATATATTTATATTTGGGTAGGTATTTGTATTAAAATTAAAGTATTATACATGTCACTAATGTATTGTCAAGTTAACAAGATCTTCTAACTTCAAAATATATTATTTTAAAATGTTCTGAGTTCTTTTTTAGAAAAAAAATAAAAAAATCATAACAAATGTGAAAATATGTGAATATATGAATCATTTAAAATTTATCATTTACAAAACAAATTTTATATTTAGTAATATGGAATAAACATTTACATTTTATCCCTACACCAAACTAAAATATAATAACTATAAAAAAATAGTAACATTAATTAAAAGTCCTATTTATTTGTGTCATATTTATATTTGGGTAGGTATTTGTATTAAAATTAAAGTATTATACATGTCACTAATGTATTATCAAGTTAACAAGATCTTCTAACTTCAAAATATATTATTTTAAAATGTTCTGAGTTCTTTTTTTAAAAAAATAAAAAAAAATCATAACAAATGTGAAAATATGAATCATTTAAATTTTATCATTTACAAAACAAATTTTATATTTAGTAATATGGAATAAACATTTACATTTTGTCTCTACACCAAACTAAAATATAATAACTATAAAAAAATAGTAACATTAATTAAAAGTCCTATTTATTTGTGTAAGTATAAAATTTATTAGAAATTCAGCTATTGCACATTAATTCTTTAGTTATAACATTATGAATTCTCTAAGTTATTACTAATTATTGCAAACGTTATTTACACTCTTTTACATTCTTAGTTATAATATTATGAATTTCATAGTTATTACATTAATTATTTCTATTTTTCATCTTTCTTTATATTAACTTTTGCCAATAATTTTTCATATTATTATACCCCCCCTATATATGTGATAACACAGTGTTGTTATTTTTCCTTTGACGAATCATGCTTGGTTGAATAGATTGAAGATCATTTACAAGTATATGATTTGTTGGGTGTAAGAAGAACATGTAATTATATATATGATTTCACATATACAATATATTCTTTAATTTTTATTTTTATTTTTTTCGGTAAAAAAAAAATGGAAACCTTTCTCAGTTAACGTAGTTGTTCTCTTCACATGTTCATATGACATCTAAACAGTTTAACGTGCAAAGCACATCGGGTTAGATAACAAGAAAAATACACAACAAATATCATTTATAAGGTAATATAAGTGAGATACGACAAATTACATGATTGAACCTCATCAAACTGAAATAAATATATACATTATTGCATTTAACTAATAAAATTTTTCATTGACCATCTTCATAGGTTCGCGTGAATAAGAGATATATATGATGATCCACATTGAACATTCACAAAAAAAATCTGCAATATTATTTTGTGCTAAGCTTATTATTCAATTATTCGTTTAATAAGCAATACAATTTACTATAACATATATTTTCTGAATTGATAATCACGTGGCACGTGAAAAAACTAGTTTTAAATCAAAGCTGATACAAAACTTTTTAATCATACCTAAATTTGCACAAAAAGAACCTCACATTATTATGGCTTATGCACATTTCTGGAGCAAAATTATTTCATACTATTTTGTAGAAATTTTAGGGAAATATGTCACTATTGTAGATAGATTAAAAAGAAAAATGTTCTACGGCAAAAAAGGAATATAATTTATAGAAATGTAGTCCAAAATATCATATTTTTATGAAGATTAGCAGAATTATTATTTTATACGAATACGAACACAGTTAATAAAAAAATGTTTGTTCAAATAATAAACCCAAAAAATGAAATTTCTATCATTTTGATGTGAACCATGAAAAATAAATAGTAACAGAAGTGAATGAGATAATCTACTCACCATTGGAGTTCGGAGCTATGAAAGGAATCATGAGACGTGTCACCTGACTACTGAAAATTCCATGTGTTCAGCCGATTAATTTATCATGTCATGTCTTCTTCTTTATTTTCCTAAAAACATACACACTTTATAGATGTACTAGTTACCGATGGTATTTGTTGAGCACAGTTTCAATAATATTAATTTTTACTTATAATTTATTTTTGTTGTAAGTATAACTTATACTTAGTTATAAAATATAAAATGTAATATCATCAAAGCAGTGACCTTTTAAAGTTGACACCAATTTTCATTTATACATCTCAACCAGGGTTTGTTCACTTTAGATACTCATAATAAGGTTCTATTGTGTCAGTTTGACACTTTTCGCTGAGTTGACACATTGTGTGTCATGCACTCGTTTTGTGCGTGTGAGAAGCTTGAATTTTGTAACTTTTTTTATTTTTACTTTTAAAAAAAAATATAAATACTTTAAAATATACTCCATCTTCTCCACTTTTTTTTTATTAAACAAAAATCAAGTTGGTTGAATACCAACGATCACCGGAAAATTCTTCTCAATTTTTTACAATAAAATCCGATAATCTCTTCATTATCAACCGCCAAAATAAAAGAAACACACAAAATACCTTTAATCATCACTTTACAAACATCAAATTTCATAACCAGACACAATATTATAAACAAAAAATAGTGTTTTGATATAAAAAAAAGAATTGTGTTATGAAAATGGAGTCTTTGACATTATGAAAGAATGAATTCACCGCCTTTCTTCTCATTTTTGCTTTATCTTTTTAAATTTCGAATCTATTTTCTTAAATAACCATTCAGATCTAATTCGTTTTTTAATCTCTTTTCTTCACAATTTCAAATTCTATTGAAACATCTTCAACAACCTTTTCTTTATATATATATATATGCCGACACCAATCTGAAAGAAGAGGAGGAGGAGAAGCAGTGTGTGGAGAAAAAAAATGGGAAACACTGAGGTGCAAGTAGTTCAGTAAAAGAAAACGACGGGGGATGGGTTGTTGCAGTAGAGAATCACTGACTGCCATTAATGGTAGATACAAGTAAAGGGTTATGGTCGTTAAAGGAGAAGATATGAAAATGGTGTGCTGCAACTTTTTGGTTTTTATTTTAATTATTGAAATATACTTTTTCTTTCGGTAATTAACTAAATAGTTTTAAAAATAAATTATTACTCACAATATTTTTTAAATATTTTTTGGGGTATATATGTCACATATCTTTATTTAATCACACATCATCGGTGAGTATGTTACACATCATCGATGTCTAAGTGAAAATTTGTGCTAATTTTAGGGGGTCACCGATGGGTTCCACCTAGGAGGTTAAGTGTTGGTGTCACTAATGACTCATTTTGGGTCGTGAAAACTTGGTATCAGAGCTTTAGATTTTTTGATCTCATCATACAAGGACAAGTCTAGTAGAGTCTTGCGAAACGGTACGGGAACACGTTTACTTTTCTTCGAGAGGTTGTAGGACTTTAGAAAAACTCCATTCTTTCTTTCTTTCATGCTATTACATGAATCCAATTGGTATCTAGGTGATGCAAATTGATATTTGACCTCCTTCACTCTATTTCACATACCGTCAGAAGTGACAATACCAACACTAGCAAGAGAGCATGCGTCCTTA
>JAJONZ010013585.1:0-35938 GCA_029582445.1 Solanum paucissectum | reverse complement strand
CCTCCTTGGTCCGGCAAGTAGCAACAAGGCGAGTTCTAACGTTTGCAACCGCTAAAAAGACTTCTAAACGAAAGAATTATCAATGCATGCAAAACACTCTTCAAGAATTGCTTATTTACTATTCATACTTTGTTAATCGCTCATGGTTCTCATAACCCTAGTTGTGGAGTTTATTTACCCATAATCATATGAACACAATTCATTGTTTTAGATGAAAGAATTATGAACTTATGTAAGAAGAATAATAAAACCAGAAATTCAACTCGAATTGCAATACCAAAATCTTCAAAACGAACTTAGGAAATTAAGAAATGCTAAAGTTGCAAGTTAATCTCCCAAGTCAAGAACTAGAATAGAATAATAATGTCTAACCCCTAAAAATGAGGTTTACATGCCCTATTTATAGAAAACAAGTCCTAAATAAAAAGGGAAACAAAATAAGGAAAGTTAGTTTAGGCACGCGTCTTCAATCCACGAGACTGACTCACGGACCGTCAATGGATCTACGATCCGTGAGTCCCTTCCGTCAGCCCAGCCTTAGACATATTTCAGCTTCCAAAATACAGCTTCTCTGAAGCAAACGACGGATGTACAGTACAGACCGTAGATCGATCTACGGTCCGTCAACCCCCCTCCGTAGCTCCATACTTGGAATCTTCACAAATCAGGTACTGGAACCCTCACAGTATCAATCTACGGATCAACAGTACGGTCCGTAGATCCATCTACGGACCGTCAATAGCCACCGTGGTTCCACACTTGGTCAGATTTCCCTGATTTCCTTCCATGCCTTGGCTGCTGATATACGACCACCATCTACGGAGCGTCAATGGACCTACGGTCCGTAGATCAGCTCCGTAGATGCCCTTTTCTGCATTTCTTTCAGTTGTCTCTCTAATTCCGCGTCTGAACATCTCTCCTGAAGAATATGATAAAAACTCATAAAAACCAATACAACAAGGCCCTAGACATACACAACTTGTAAGTGAATTGTATCAGAAATACCGTAAACTCACGGTATATCACCTTGGAACCATGAAACTCCAGAGGATTCATTCTAGTGAAGTATCTAACTCTAGTTGCCACTGTACCCACATTTGGTTTCACGGGGACCGCAACCTCCCTATTGGCTTGAGCCTTTATTGGTTGAGCCAACACTTTAAAAGCAACCCTAAACTCCACACTAGTCACTCTTTCGGCCAAAGGGTCGACCGGAGCTTGATGAGGAGCTTCTCGTTCCACATTCTCATTCACATTCCTCCTAACTTATGCTCTTCGAGGAGCCATTTCCTGTAGAACATCATATAAGGATTAGGAGAGAGACATTATAGATTTAAACTTTATTGTACGACTTTAGAGTAATGAAAGAACTGGAGTTTCCTAAACATCTTATAACCTCTCATTCATAAATGTGGCGCGCTTCACTCTCATAAACAAGACTCTACTTGACGTGACTTATGAGACATCCTAGGACCTTCCAAAACCTTGTGCTTTGAATACCAAGTTTGTCACGACCCAAAGTATACCCCAGGCATAACATGGCGTATAGGACCTCGAGAGGCCCTACACAAGCCACTTAACACACATTTTTTGTATTTGTATATTATAAGCAAGTATACATTTCAATTATTTTTGTTTAATTTCAGCATTATTGAGGTATTTGTATAATTTATTTTGTATATCTTTTGTGATTTGTATTTCTATCAATACATTTCACATTATGTTGTATACGATTCTATGAATTTAGCATAACAATGTTTATTGCGGCTTTCTTATTTTTAGACCTTATTTGTATATTTTTCATTAATTGTATATAAAAAAAATTTGTATTTGTATATTATCTGCAATTATATGTTTCGACTATATATTTATATAATTTCAGTATTTATATAAGTTATTTTTTGACATGTTTATTTAGAAAGTTAAATTTATCTTTCTTTGTTTGGTAGAAGTAATATTTGGTAAGAAATTATAATCAGATATAATAATCATGAATTGTGGGATTATTTTCTTTTTTAATAACCTAAATTTTTTCCTCATTAATTAAGTTAAGAATCCAATTCTGTATAAAATAATAACTTTCAAAAAAGATATACAATAGCTACTGAAATTATAGTTACGCTACATAACTAGACAAACTATAGCTAATGAGACTAATTGTGTTTCAAGTTTATGCTATTTATGAAACTTCCCCATTATTCTATAAACAAGTCATTACAAGTGGGAAAATGTTAGGTCGGGCCAAAAGTTCGAGTCCACCGTTTATAAAGTCTTTCTGGCCCAATTATTTTTCTTCGGCCTAATAGCGACTTGTGTGGAATCTTTATGGATATTCACTTTGGGCTAAGCCTTATTCATAACAAACAATGGGGTCTTGGAGGTCCAATTTCATGAGTTGTTGATCGTATTTTATTTGAGTTGGTCATTAATTATAGAAAGTACATCAAATTCCCCCTGAACATGGTAGGGAAACTTACTTCAACACTTTCACTACGCAGACATTTAAATACCCCCTTAGCAACTTTCAAATGAATTAAGTACCACCATGAGAGTAGAGTACCAGTCTCACCCACCATATCATACCCATGTAAACACCTCGTCAAAACCATGTAAGCATCACATCATTAATTTTTATTTTTTTCTTGCTTATTCACATTTTTTCTTAAAGAATTTTTAAAATTCATTACACTAACTAATTAATTAATCAATTAATTGATTAATTAAAAAAAATAATTTATAGCCTTCAATGTTTGTTTTCTTCTTTACCATTCATCAATTATTTTTTTTAAAATAGCATATTTACTTTTTCTTCTTCGAACTCTCTCCCTCCTTCCCCACAAATCTGCCCCAGGGAGAATAGTATTTTTTGGAAGCCATTTTTTTTTCTTGACAACTCAAATGAAAAATGAAGGTTATATAAGAAAGTTGATAGACTCACATTTTTCGCACCACAACTAATAGAAATTAAAATGGATCACTCAAAATCCAAGAAAGTTTACATTCAATAATATGAATTAGGTGTTAAGTTTTGTGGGGGCTGGTGAGGTGGGGGATGAAGTAGAAGAAATAAATGACTAATATGGAAGAAGAAATGTATAAGGAGTGCTTCACTGGGGAAGGAGACATTTGGGAAGACAACAAAATAAAGAGAGAAGAAATAATTAAATATTTTCTTAAAGAAAATGGGACCCACAAATTTCATTTACCTCTAAATAAGAAATTTCACTATTTTTTAAACATTAACTTATAAAAATAATTAAAAAAATATTAGTTATATATTGATCAATAAAAAATATCATGATATGATGTTATCATTCAATTTTTTGTTTTTATTATTTCACGCGCTTTTAGGAGAGCGAGTGCACTCACTTGCCACGTCAGCTTTTAAATCACTTAAAAATATTAAGGGGGTATTTAAACGCTTGTGTAGTTAAAGTACATATTAAAGTAAGTTAGGGGTGTTCATGGTTCGGTTTGGATCAGTTACTGGTTAAAACCAAAACCAAACCATTTTGGTCAATTTTTAAAATTTTAAAATCAAACCAAACCAAAAGGGAAAAAACCATCGATTTGGTTATGTCGGTTTGGTTCGGTTTGGTCTGATTCCTTTTGTTTTTTCGATTTGAAAGCAATAATTTTTTTGAATATGTATGTAACGACCCAGACCGTCGTATTGGCACCCACACTAACCCTCCGGTGGGAGAACCACTACTACAATCCAAACCAAACAACTAAACCAAAACTGAGGCATATTAATTACGGAAGCAGATTAAAACAACTAAAATAATGAAGTTCACATAAACTTCAACAAGAGATCTAACAACTAACTAAACAAATGCGGAATAAAATAACCTAGAACCTGAAAGACAATGTACCAAAACATCTACAACGAACCAAGTCTAAACAAGAAGGGATACAACCCCAATCTAATGAACTAATCAACTAGCTAAACAATTGTCTAAGTCCGGAAATGGTAGACATAGACGAAAGAGAATTCCATGGCAGCCCGGGAGAATTGGCTCACCCTTCAATTCGAAGCGACGATCACTGATCTTCTAAGCGAAGTCTGTCAATAGCCGCTTGAAGATGCCATTACTAAACAAAAATATGAGCAAGTGCAGAATTAGTACACAACCACAGTGTACTAGTAGGATCACGCGGCTCTCCCACTAAGTGTAATATAATCAAGTCAATACAATAATATAATCACATGCATATATCAACATATAAAATATTATCACATGCTCGCAATATACATTTTCAACAAGCTATTGGTCCTCTCATGGAACCCAAACCCAAACCCAAACTGTTAGCATACTGGAACGTGGTACCCGATCCAATTGTTATACCAGAAAGTGGAAACCAATCCCATATTTATGTCGGAACGTGGCAACCGATCCCAATTAGTTATACCGGAACGTGACAACCGATCCATTCAACACACCACAATCACAATCAAAAGTACATTCTCAATAATCATACAATCAAGAAGTGATTCATATATCTCATTTACAACAAGTGTGATCAACAATGCAACATTAACATACATACACGTATCATAATGAAGCAATGTTAAACATATATCACACAATCATAGAATCACAACCATCACCTACCTCGAAACAAGCTTGAAACCCTAAGAAACTTGATCCTTCCCTTTCCGGATTCGTTCCGCTTGTTTTTGGTCTACAAACAATCATAATAACACGGGAATCACCAAACAATCGCTAATTACCCGAAACTATAACAATTCTATGAATCCTAGATCAAACCCATGATCCCAATTATCTAAATTAGGGTTATTTTCACCATAGAATCTATATCGAAACCCCTCCCCATCACTATTAACCCATTCTATTACATTCTATGGATCGAAACACAGATTCGATGAGTGAAAAGCTTACCTTTAGCCTCAAGAAAGGTGAAAACGAGTAGGAGTCGACTGGGGTTTGTTCCTTAGTTCTAAAAATAAAAAAGTGCCAAATAAGGTCGTTTAAGGGTTTATTAACAACTTTAAGTCGCGTCTGACCCGCCACATCGACACCCATCCCGCTTTAGCGGCGACGTTAAAGCAGTAGAACTTTGTGCCAAAGCGGCTAAAATGAAACAAAGAGTTATTTAAAGAATTTCAAAATTCCCATTTCACAACACACCCTTCACCAACGACACCAAGAAGTACCCGTTCACGCCAAAGTCAATTTTGGGAGTTCTTCTCACCCGAATTCAATTCCGTAAAGTCGTACGGATTCCTTAACGTGTTAGCTATCTACACATGCAATCAAAATCATATTTAAATCACTCGATTGTTACTAGATTTCCCCACACCTCACTAACTCTAATTTCGTCCAAATCTGGACTAGGTTGGGAAATCTAAAGTTACTACAAAAAAGTTTTCCGACCCAAAAATTTTCCCCGTTGGCTTTTCTATAACGACGGAACCCGGTCGTTACAATAGATACCAATTTACCCATCACTCATTCCCGAGTGTCAAACTTAGGGGAAAAAATAGGCTAAGGAAAGAATGAAGTAGTACCTGAATCGACGAACAATTGGGGATACCTGTCTCACATGTCTCTCTCAGTTTCCCAAGTACCTTCCTCAACTGGACGATGCCTCTATTGAACTTTCACAGACTTAATCTCCTTGGTCCTCAACTTTTGTACATCACGATCGAGAATTGCAATCGGTTCCTTCTCATATTGGAGGTCTTTGTCTAACACAATTGAGTCTTATTTAATGATATAATCTCCGTCACCATGATATCTCTTCAACATGGACACATGAAATACCGGATGTACATCGGATAGATTAGGAGGTAGAGCCAATCTATACGCCACCGTCCCTACACATTCAAGAACCTCAAAAGGACCAATGTATCGCGGACTTAGCTTGCCCTTCTTGCCAAATCTCATCACCCCTTTTATGGGTGACACTTTAAGAAGAGCATTCTCATCGGTTTGAAACGTCATGTCTCTTACCTTATGATCTGCATACTTCTTTTATCTACTCTAGGCTGCTAGAAGCTTCGCTTGAATACTCCTCACCTTATCTTGAGCATCCTTCACTAAATCAACCCCCAAAGGTTTCACATCTCCATCCTCGAACCATCTTATGGGTGATCTACATCCCCTCCCATGCAACCTTTACTAACTCTTTCACATAAACCTTAGCCAGTTGTTCAACATTATAATCTATTCTTACCGGAATAAAATGGGCTGAATTCGTCAATCTATCAACCACTACCCAAATAGAATCAAACTTCTCCAAAGTCTTGGGAAGACCAGACATAGAATCCATAGCTATTCTTTCCCACTTTCATTCCAAAATTGGCATTTTTTGAAGTAAACCTGCAGGCCTTTGATGTTCATACTTCACTTGTTGACAATTTTGACATTTCTCCATAAACTCCGCTATGTCTTTCTTCATGCCCGACCACTAATAAATTCACTTGAGATCTCTATACATCTTGTTCACATCCGGATGAATAGAATATTGCAAACCATGAGACTCTGCCATCAACTTCTCAATCAAGTCATCTACTCTAGGAATACATATCCTCCTTTTAATACTGAGTACACCATCCGTGTCAAGAGTGATCTCTTGTGCCTTACCATTCACCATTTTCTCCTTGAGCTCGTTCAAATTTTCATCCTCAAATCATTTGGCCTCGATCTCCTCAATCAACGTGGCCTTAACTTCAATGCTAGCTAACACTCCACCTCTTTCAGAGATGCCCAACTGCATGAACTTAGACTCCAACGTCTGAATTTCCGTAGACAAATGTCACTTGGTTACACTCAAGTAAGCTAGACTACCCATACTCACCACTTTTCGACTCAACGCATCTGCCATAACGTTAGCCTTACCCGGGTGGTATTGAATGGTCACGTCATAATCTTTGAGTAACTCCATCCACCTTCGCTGTCTCAAATTCAGATCCTTTTCAGTGAACATATGCTGCAAACTACGTTGATCAGTAAACACCTCACACTTAATGCCATAAAGATAATGCCGCCAGATCTTAAGAGCAAATACTACCGCTGCCAACTCTAAATTATGCGTTGGATAATTTCTCACATGCATCTTCAATTAGCGCGATACGTAGGCTATAACATTCTTATCTTGCATTAGCACCGCTCCCAACCCAGAATGAGAAGCATCATAATAAACTATAAAATCCTTACCTTCAATCGGTAGTGCAAGAATAGGTGCGGTGGTCAAAAGAGTCTTGAGCATTTGAAAGCTCTCCTCACATTTTTCAGTCCATTCAAATGGTATGTCTTTCGTGGTAAAAATTTTCAAGTGAGTGGCAATAGAAGCAAAGTTCTTCACAAATCGACGATAGTAGCTAGCAATCCCCACAAAACTCCTAACTTCCGTCACAGAGCTAGGCCGAACCCAATTTTTAACTGCCTCAATATTTTGATGATCTACCATTACCCCTTCTTTTGAAACTACATTCCCCAAAAATGCAACAGAAGTCAACCAAAATTCACACTTAGAAAATTTAGCATACAACATTTGTTTCCCAAGAACACCCAAAATAATACGAAGATGGCCGGCATGCTCTTTTCGAATACACCAAAATATCATCAATAAAGACTATCACAACGAATCAAGAAATGGTTTGAACACCCCATTCATCAAACTCATAAAACCTGCAGGCGCGTTAGTCAAACCAAAAGACATAACTAGAAACTCGTAGTGCCCATAGCGAGTCCTAAACGCCGTTTTGGGTACGTCTTCAGGCCTAATTTTTAATTGATGGTAACCAGACTTCAGATCAATTTTAGAGAAGACTGATGCACCTTGCAATTGATCAAAAAGATCATCTATTCGAGGCAAGGGATACTTGTTTCAAATAGTGACCCTATTTAATGACCGATAATCTATACACATTCTCATACTACCATCTTTTTTATTAATAAACAAAACTGGGGCACCCCATGGGGAAGCACTAGGTCAAATAAATCCTTTATCAAGAAGCTCTTGTATTTGAGCCTTAAGATCTCTTAATTCCACCGGATCCATGCGATATGGAGGGATAGAGATGGGGTGCGTACCAAGCTCCAAATCAATACAAAAATCTATATCTCTATTCGGAGGCATACCCGACAAATCAGTAGGAAACACTTCTCTAAATTTGGACACCACAAGAATAGGCTCAATAGATGGAGACTCAACCTCAACATCCCGGATATGAGCCAAATAAGCTAAACAACCCTGCTCTACCAGTTTCCTAGCCCGAATGAAGGATAGGATCTTAGCTTGCTTAGGCTTATACACCCCTTCCCACTCTAATCTTTCCCTTCCCGGAATTTCTAGAGTTACAAACTTAGTATTACAATTTAACACATCATAATAAGGGGATAACCAAGTCATGCCTAAGATAATATCAAAGTCAGTCATATCTAAAATCACCAAATCAGCCCAAGTCTGAAAACTCATAAACAAAATAGGACAAGCACGATAGACATGGGTGACTATGACTGACTCTCTAATTGGGGTAGAAACATGGATAGGGGAATCAAGTACGTCACAAATCATATCAAACTCTGAGGCAAATCTCACACATACATAGGAATAAGTGGAACCCGAATCAAATAACACATTAGCCATCCGGTCACAGACAAAAATAGTACCTGTGATCACCGCGTCAGATGCCTCTGCCTCATTCTTGCCCAAAAAGGTGTAACATTGAGTCCTACCATCTTGATGAACCACGTCCCTGTCTGGTTGCATATTACCTCTGCCCGCATTACCATTTCCTCTACCTCCACGGCCTCGCTGATTACTTCCTCGCCCACCTTGTGGACGCCCTCGATCATTATAACTATTTCCGCAGGTACCACTACTCTAGTCTGCTGCTGCGCAGACTCAAACACATGTGGGTGGGGATAATATCTCCTCATATGCCCAATTTCTCCACAGTTATAACACATCCGATCAAAGGATGGACTGCTGCCCGCTGAAGGTGCGCTATCCTGAACAAAATTATGAGATGGAGTTCTCGAGTAATTACCTATAGAGGCGGGAATAGCAGACTGAATTAACTTGGCTGCAAGTGTTGGCCTTCCGGACCCCTTGGCGTAAGAACCTGGAAAGTTACCCGAGTTCTTGTCCCTTTTTGCCAACTCATTGGCTTGACCGTCTCGCCTTACCCCCTCCAGTTTCTTAACATAGTCTGTCACCTCACTAAAGCTCCTCCCAGTAGAAGTCATATGAACAGACAATACTTGCAACTCAGAATTTAGTCCCCTAATAAATAACCGAATTCTCTTTTCCTCAGTAGTCACCAATTGAGTAGCATATCTAGACAAAGAATTGAACTTGGCCTCATAAGCAACCACAGTCATACCACCTTGCTCCTAAGCCATAAACTCATCCTTCTTGCGATCCCTCAAAGTGCTAGGCACATATTTCTCCAAAAACAGAGCATGAAATTGGGTCCAAGTGAGTGGAGGTAAAATAGAAAATTTGCATTCCATATAAGCTCTCCACCATTGCTTAGCCTCACCTTGAAGCTGAAAAGTCATGAACTCAACCCTATGCTGATGGACAATTCCCAACCTATGCAGCCTCTCATAACAATCTAAGATGAACTCATAAGCATCCTCACTCTCAGAACCAAGAAATACAGAAGTCTTTAGCTTCAAAAACTTAGTCAACATTTCATGCTCATTACCAGTCATAACAGAACCCAACAAAGGGCGGAAGAAAGCATCATTACCTCCAGTTCCACCTATATTGGGGGCAGTGTTAGCAACATAGGGATTAGTGGGAGCCTGAGTGGCTTGAATAGAAGGAAGCGCTCCCGGACCAGCCAATCCCTTCAAGCACGACATGATCTGCTTGGCTAACATTAGGTCCAAAGGAGGGATACCTGTAGCCTGCACCTCTTTCTCTTGTCCAATCTCTCCACATTTTCAACATCCTCAACATCAATATTCTCCTCTACTAATCATGTTGCGCATGAGGGTTCTCATTCATAGAAGCATTCTCAATAGGAGCTCCATTCCCAACAGGCGCTACTCTTCCATGACCTCTACCCTAGCTCTTCCTCTACCCCTGCCTCGACGGTGTCCTCTCATTGTACATTCCTCAACCAGAGCATTGACGGGAGCTACGGGCCTAACACCATTGAATCTAGTGTTAGATACCAATTTGAATCGCCAGATACCAATTGGAATCAAGTTATAGCACGAAAGGAGACAAGAGAAAATAGAGAGATTTCCTAAAGCCTTATAGCCTCTCAAAGAAAAGTAAAGGCGTCCCCGTACCATTCCGTGAGACTCTACTAGACTCGTTTTGGTACATCAAGATCAACTAGCGACCCAGACCATCGTGATTGGCACCCATACTAACCCTTCAGTGGAAGAACCATTACTACAATCCAAACTAAACAACTAAACCAAAATTGAGGCATTTAAATTATGAAAGTAGATTAAAACAACTAAAATAATGAAGTTCTCATAAACTTCAACAAGAGATCTAACAACTAACTAAACAAATGCGGAAGAAAATAACCTAGAACCTGAAAGTCAATGTACCAAAACATCTGCAACGAACCAAGTCTAAACAAGAAGGGATACAACCTCAATCTAATGAACTAATCAACTAGCTAAACAATTATCTAAGTCCGGAAATGGTAGACATAGACGAAAGAGAATTCCATGGCAGCCCGGAAGAATTGGCTCACCCTTGAATTCAAAGCGACGATCATTGATCTTCTAAGCGAGGTTTGTCAATAGCCGCTTGAAGATGCCCTGTACTCAACAAAAATAAGAGCAAGTGCAAAATCAGTACACAACCACAGTGTACTGGTAGGATTACACAACTATTCCACTTAGTGTAACATAAGCAAGTCAATACAATAATATAATAACATGCATATATCAACATATACAATATTATCACATGTTCGCAATATACATTTTCAACAAGTCATTGGTCCTCTCATGGAACCCAAACCCAAACTGTTAGCATACCGGAACGTGGTACCCGATCCAATAGTTATACCGGAACGTGGCAACCAATCCCATATTTATGCTGGAACATGGCAACCGATCCCAATTAGTTATACCGGAACGTGGCAACCGACCCATTCAACACACCACAATCACAATCACAAGTACATTCTCAATAATCATACAATCAAGAAGTGATTCATGGCATTTAGTGATTCATATATCTCATTTACAATAAGTGTGATCAATAATACAACATTTGCAAACATACACGTATCATAATGAAGCAATGACAAACGTACATCACACAATCATAGAATCACAACCATCACCTACCTCGAAATAAGCTTTAAACCCTAAGAAATTTGATCCTTTCCTTTCCGGATTCGTACCACTTGTTCTTGGTCTACAAACAATCATAATAACACAGGAATCAACAAACAATCGCTAATTACCCGAAACTATTACAATACTATGAACCCTAGATCAAACTCATGATCCCAATTATCCAAATTAGGGTTGTTTTCACCATAGAATCTATATCAAAACCCCTCCCCATCACTATTAACCCATTCTATGACGTTCTACAGATCGAAACACGGATTTGGGGAGTGAACTTATCTTTAACCTCAAGAATGGTGAAAAATGAGTAGGAATCGTCTGGGGTTCGTTCCTTATCTTTAAAAATTGAAAAATGGCAAATAAGGTCGTTTAGGGGTTTATTAACGACTTTAAGTCGCGTCTTGCCCGCCACAGCGAGACCCATCCCGCTTCAGCGGCGGTGCCAGAGCGGCAGAACTCAGCGATTAAGCGGCTTTAATGAAACAGAGAGCTATTTAAAGAATTCCAAAATTCCCATTTCACAACACACCCTTAACCAACGACACCCAGAAATACCTGTTCATGCAAAAGTGAATTTTGGGAGTTCTACACACCCGAATTCAATTCCGTAAAGTCGTACGGATTCCTTAACGCGTTAGATATCTACTCATGCAATCAAAATCATATTTAAATCACCCGATTGTTACCAGATTTACCCACACCTGACTGACTCTTATTTCATCCAAATCTGGACTAGGTTGGGAAATCTAAAGTTACTACGAAAAAGTTTTCCAACCCAACATTTTTCCCCGTTGGCTTTTCTATAACGACGGAACCCAGTTGTTACAATGTATCTCGATAGACACTGTCACCTAGTACATGAACAATCCACATGAAAGCTATTGTGGATTCAAGTGACCAATTAAGAAATACTAGAGTTATTATTACACGAAAAAAGTGATTCAATTAAGAGAAAGTGTGACTATTTTATGTGAGGTAGGGTAGGTAAGGACTAAAGTAATTGATTTTGATGGACTTGGACTTAGAGTCTTAATAGCTGGGCAAAAATTTAAATGTTGGGCTTGAGAAAATGGTAAAGATAAGGACTTAAGTTGATTAAAATTAACAAAATATTTATATTTTTTTTATGAATAATATATAAATAATTATAAAATTTATGTATATAATTTCACGGTTCAGTTTGATTATTTTAATGATTTTTTTGGTAAAACAAAAACCATATCAAATTGTAGCTGTTTTCAAAATTTAAAATCAAACCTAACCAAATGTAATGACCCGGTTGATTAATTTTAGAATTTTTTGTGAAATTACCATTTTCCCCTTATGATATTGACCCCGAGTCTTTTCAGATTGAGATTGGAAAGTTGGTTTCAAACTTTGTGTAAAAGTTAAGAATTTTGATAAGTTTTGAATTTGAAAGACTAAAGTTGTTAAAAAGTAATTTTTGGTGTCTTCTGGTGTTTTGAGTGTCGAAATAGCATTCCGTCGATTCCATCAGTCATGCAATGTGGACTTTGGTCCAAGAGCATTGTCAATTTTAGATTCGTTGTCTTTTTGAGGATTTGAGGTCCTAAGTTAGAAAATTGTAAAAATTTAGCCATTGTGTTGACTTTGATCAACGTTCAAGGTTCGAATGCCCGAATCGGAATTTTGAGAGATTCCTTGGATTCAGGGAATGATTTTAGGCCTATGTGAGGTCTCGATTGAATTTTTAGAGGTACCAAGCTTGATTTAGCCTTTTTAGGAGTTATGTTCCTTTCTTGCGACTTTCACGGATGTCGGGTCATGAAGACCTCAGATTCGTGTTTCGATGGTTCATTGAGTCCAAAATATAAAGTTTAGTCAATTTGCATATATGATTTGTGTGTACGGGGTTTTGAACGAATTTTGAGGATTCTTTCGATGACTTTTGTGTCGACTATTATTTTCTAATACCAGGTGTGCCTCGCGATTGCAAAAGGTTGATTACTTTTGCGAACCCTAATTTCACGTGGAACAAGTCATTTTGCGAAGGTCCAGGTTGCCTAAACTTCATGATTGCAATGGGCCTGATAGCGATCACGACCATCGTGAAAGAAAAGGCCCGTTCATGAAAGTGAATGCCAAGTTTTTTTGCGAAAGCGAACCCATGATCACTTTTGTGACATTAGAAGGGGGTTTTGATATGAAAATTTTAGAGGTTTAGCCCCATTTATCATTTTTAAGCTTGGTAGAACTCTTTGAGGCGATTTTGAAGAGATTTATTGTGCTAAATATTTTGGGTAAGCTTTTGTGACTTTAAAACTTCATTTCCCATTAATTATTTTTGGATTTTATCATCAAAATTTGTGAACTGATTTTAACTCCTTTTTTGAGATGTTTTTTACCAATGAATTCCAAATGCCTTTAGTAATATTTTCGAGTAAAGATTTTTAGATTCAAACCTCATTTTTGGAATTGGGTTTTTGAGTTGATTGACCCATTTTTCAAAATTTATGAAATGAAAGTTGTTATTTCTGAAATCTTATTTTGATTACTTGATTGAAATAAATTGTGGGGTGCTGAATATTATTCGGAAGGGGAAGACTCAAGTCTTGGATCGACATTGATTTATTTAAGGGAAGTAATTTCCTAAACTTTGTAAATCTAGTTGATTGATGTATTTTCCCTTCTTTGTGAGTGTTGGGGAGTAATGAGAACAAGGTGTTGGGGATTATTTGTTTCACTTGATTAATCTTAATTAATAAAAATATGTTAAAGATAAGACATCGTGTTGATCATAATGCTATGTGAATTGCCTTGTTGTGTACCCTATTTGATTAATGGGTGAAATGCTCTGATGACATAAATGCAGACTTGAATTGCTTGAATTGTTGTCTCTTCCTTATTGTGTGAAATTGCTTATTTGCATTGACATTGTTGTGCACCATGATGAGATATATGATATAAAGCCAAATGGAAATGGTTCCAACTAGTAATGTGATATAAAGCTGAAGGAAAATGGTTCTACTTGATACTTGTTAATTGACACATTTGATACTTGTTGGTTGTTGAAATGTGACTAATGGACTGTGATTATTGAGCCTTGTGACCAGTGTATTGTAGAACTGTTAGGTTGGGATGATTTCTATGCAGGTCATAGTTTGACGAGGTTCGGTTGGGATGAAATGAGTACTCAAATCTATCTAGTTTTACTTTGTTTAGTAGGTTGCTTATTGAGTACCGTGTTATTTGGTACTCACTCCTTGCTTCTATATCTGTGTAGGTTCCGATCCCGGACCCGTGTGATCTTCTTCTTCTATTTTTTAGGCTTGTCAAAGGACTTTAAGAGGTAGCTTCTTGTCATCCTGGCGAGCTCTCTTGTTCCTTTTACCTTATGTTTTGTTCTATTTGAAAAACAAAGACATTAAGACTTGTAATTATCTTTCGAATTCTATTTTTTATATTAGTGACTTGTACACGTGACAACCAAATTTGGGGTTATGTTAGAATGAATAAGTTTTCCACTCTTATCTTGTTATTGCTTTACTTTCTGCATTTCTTTTGTTTTGTTGGGTTGAGATTGACTTGTTTGAGTGAGAATAAACAAGTACCATAACATACATTTTTGGGTCGTGACAAATGGTATCAAAGCCCCAAGTTCATAGGTCTCATGTATGTATGAGCCAAGTCTAAGTAGAGTCTCGAGGATCGGTACAAAGTCGTCTGTATTTATCTTTGAGAGGCTATGAGGACTATTAGGAAACTTCCTTTTATTTATTATTTCCTATCGTGTGTTGTTACCTTCACTAGTGCTGAGTTATCGCGTGTTGTTTTTGTAGATTCTAGGACCAGAGCTTTTGCTTCCACTGGTAATGGGGAGGCAATCTCCGAGGTAGAGGCTGAGACCTCAGCTAGGGGTAGAGGTAGGGCCAGAGCTAGAGGTTGTGCTCGTGGAGTATCATTGGCTAGAGGTCATCCCCATGGAGCGGCACCAGCTAGAGGTAGATCTTAAGAGGTCTCTCTTGAGCCATATGTTTAAGGTTGTAAGGACCAGATTTTTCCTGAGTATACAACTCCTTTGTTTCAAGATACCTTATTGAGGATGTTGGGTGTGTTGGAGAACAAGGTGGTGTGGTAGGTACACCATATGGTTCTCACACTGGATTGAGGCACAAACCCCAGGTCTGTAAGAGACTCCTGATATTTATGATCAGGTGGGTCAGCCACAAATGGTTCTTGCACCGACTTTTGGTTCACATATTGCTCCAGAGGTTATTATGACGATAGCTAATCAACAGTGTTATGAGAGGCTTGTGAAGATGAAACCACCCAGTTTCAGGGTGGTAAGAGCGAGGATGCTAATGAATTCTTGACTCGTGTCGTGAGATGCTTGGGGTAGTAGGTATGGTGGATGCTCGTGATGTTTTTTGTTGCACTTCAACTTCATCGACATGCCAAAGAGTGGCGGAGGATCTTTGTGAGGTCTTGACTAGTTCGATCACCTCCGGCAGAGTGAGATATGTTCTTCTGTGCTTTTTAGGGCTGCTTAATTCCTTGGAGCGTGAGAGAGGAGAGTCGTCTAAGGTTCAAGGCTTGAGTTAAGGCAGTTTGTTTGTGACTGAGTGTGAGGCCCATTTTTATGAGCTATCCAGGCAAGCCATGACTATTGTTCCGGATGAGGCAGAGAGAGTCCTAAGGTTTGTGAGAGGGTTAATTTTCTTCACCAGGTCTTATATGTTTAGAGCATCCATAGAGGGGACTTCTTACCAGTCCATTGGGAGTACCACCAATAAGGTATAGTTGATGGTTATGAAGGTGTTTGGGGATCCCAAGAGGGCCCAATCGTCTCATTATTTTTTTGATTCTTCATCTGGAAGAAGAAGTTTACATTAATCTAGTAGCTTCATTCAACGTTATTGGGTTGTTCATGCATCTATGCCAACAACCTAGATTCGGCAAACATCCTGAGGATCCTATGGTTCTAGCCGAGGTGGCCATGGTAGCTCATCTTGTTCGCAGTAGCAGTCTTCCACTATGAGGTCTTGTTATAGGTATGGGGATCTAGGTCATATGATTCAGCAATGTCCTCTACAAACTCACTCATGACCCTAGCATACTTATTCAGTTTGACCGGCTAGAGATTAAGTTCCTCCGGCCAGGGGTTGAGGCAGAGGTCAGTCCGGCAAAGGTGGTAAGACTTCTGGTAGAGGTGCTATAGCTCCACAGAGTGGAGGTCGATCTACTACTCATACAAGTGTTGGTCGATAGGAACAATCTTATGCTTTTCCAGAGAGGCATGAGGCTGACACTTCTGATGTCGTGATTACAAGTATCATCCAGTTTGCCATTGACTTGCATCTGTATTATTTTATCTGGGTCTACTTTTTCATATGTTTTTGCCTATTTTACTGCTGGATTTGATATGATGTCGGACAATATGTTGATGCCTATTTATGTTTCTACACTAGTGGGTGGGTCCTTAGTGGGGGATCAAGTGTATAGATCCTATCTTATTTCTTTGGTTGGGTATGATACTTGGGTAGGCTTGATCATTTTGGGGATAGTAGACTTTGATATTATCATGATATTCTTGATTGTTTTGTTAAGACTGTGACCTTAGCGATGCCGAGCGTCCTGAGAGTTGAGTGGATGGGTGCTAGTGGTTCTTACCCTAGCAAACTTATCCCATTCATTAGAGCTCAGAGATTGGTTGATAGAGGGTGTTTTTCCTATTTGGAATTTATTTGGAATACTAATGTTGAGCCACCTTCCATGAATTTTATGCCCGTGGTTTGAGAGTTTTCAGATATTTTTCCTACTAATCTTCCAAGTGTTCTTTCGGATAAGGATATTGATTTTGCTATTGACTTAGAGCCGAGCACTAAGACAATATCTATTCCTCTTTATCGCATGGCTCTAGTAGAGTTGAAGGAATTGAAGGATCAGTTACAGGACTTGTTGAGTAAGGGGTTCATTCGTTCTAGTATTTCTTCGTGGGGTGCTCCTGTGTTGTTTTTGAGGAAAAAATATAGAACCATGAAAATGTGTATTTTTTAATGAAAGTTGAACAAAATGATAATGAAGAACAAATATCCTCTTCCTCATATTGATGACTTAGTTTGATCAGCTTCAGGGGCATCTTTATTTTCTAAGACTGATTCGAGGTTTAGCTATCATCAGTTGAATATTAGGGCATTGGATATCCTTAAGATAGATTTCAGGACTCGTTATGGGAACTATGAGTTTCTTGTGATGTCTTTCGATTTGACTAACGCCTCTACATTGTTCATGGAGTTAATGAACGAGCTGTTTTGACCTTGTTTTGATTCTTTTGTGATTGTCTTCATGGATGACATATTGGTGTACTCCAAGACTAATGAGGATCATGATAGACACTTGAGGATTGTTCTCCATAGATTGAGAGACGAGAATTTGTAAGTCAAGTTCTCAAAATGTGAGATTTGTCTTGATTCTGTTGTATTTCTGGGACACGTAGTGTCCAATGAGGGTATTCGGGTGGATCCAACTAAGATTGAGGTAGTTAGAGGTTTGACTAGGCCCACTTCAGTTATCAAGATTCAGAGTTTTGTGGTACTTATACGCTATTACAGGTAATTTGTTTAGAGCTTCTCCACTATTACATCTCCGTTGAACAAATTACATTGGCAGAGTGGGAGCTTTCAATTGTTTGATGAGTGTGAGGAGAGTTTTCAATCGCTCAATACCTTGTTGACTTTGACTCCTATTTTCACCTTACTTGAGGAGGGTGTAGACTTCACCATTTATTATGATGCTTCTGGAGTCGGTTTGGGTGGTGTTCAGGTGCAGAAGAGGAAGGTGATCACTTATGCTTCCAGACGGTTGAAGACCCATGAGAAGAACTACTCTACTCATGATTTAGAGTTGGCAGTTGTAGTGTTTGTGCTTAAGCTACAACAACATTATCTGTACAGGGTATATTGTGAGGTCTGCACTAACCATCGAGTTTTTAGTACATAGAGAGATCTGAACTTGAGGCAGCGTAGATGGCTTGAGTTACTAAAGGAATATGATATCACCATCTTGTATCATTTGGGGAAGGAAAATGTGGTTGCCGATTCTTTGAGTAGAAAGACTACTAGTATGGGGAGTCTTGTTGCTATCTGTGTTGAAGAGAGACAGTTTTCTAGAGATGTTAAGAATTTAGCCAACAATCTCGTTCGGTTATAAATTTTTAGGAGAGCAGTGGTTTGATTGCTTTCATAGAGGCCCGGTCTTCCTAAGTTGAGAAGATACATGAACTCCAGTTTGATGATGAGAATTTGTATCTCATTTGAGAAAAAAATTGTTGAGAGGGGAAGGCAAGAAGGTTATCCTTGATTTTGATGGTGTCTTGAGGATCGGATGCAAAATTTGTGTGCCCAAGGTGGTGATTTGATTAGACTGATTCTTGAGAAAACCCATTGTTCTTGATATTTCATTCATCCGGGAGCGGTGAAGATCTATCATGATCCGAGTCAGCAAAACTGTTGGTGTGGCATGAAGAGGGATATTGTAGATTTTATTTTCTAGGTGCTTGAATTGCTAACAGGTCAAGTGTGAGAACCAACGGCCTTGAGGTATATCTCAGAGGATTCTTATTCCTACTTGGAAGTGAGAACATATCACTACATATTTTGTTGTGGATCTACCTAACATAGTGGGTGTTTATGATCTGTTTGGGTGGTTGTTGATAGGCTAACTAAGTCTACCCATTTCATCCCAGTTCGGGTGAAGTATGCGACGGGAAAAGTTAGCCAAACTTTATATTAGTCAGATTGTGCGACTACATAGAGTTCCTATTTCTATTGTCTCTGATTGAGGTTCCTTGTTTACCTCCCACTTCTGGAAGGCCTTCAACGTGGTTTGGGTACCGGGTTGGATATAAGTACAACCTTCCACCCTTATACATATGGTCAGTCCGAGCGGACGATTAAGATATTAGAGAATATGCTCTGAGCTTGTTTGATTGACTTTGGTTCATGATGGGATTAACATTTTACCTTAGCAGAGTTTGCCTACAATAACTGATATCACTCTAGTATTTAGATGGCCCCATTTGAGGCATCGTATGATAGACGGTGTAAATCTCCAATCGGTTGGTTTGATTCAGCTGAGATGGACTCTTTAGATACAAAATTTCTTAAAGATTCTATGGAGCAGGTCCGTATAATTCATTATAGACTGTTGATAGCCAGAGTCGGCAAAATAGTTATGTAGACCGGAGAGTTCAATCCCTAGTGTTAATGGAGGGTGATCATGTTTGGCTTTGAGTTTCACCCATGATAGTTGTGATGCGGTTCAGAAAAAAGGGTAAGCTTAGCCCTAGATTTATTTGACCTTTTGATATTTTGAGCCAACTGGGAGAAGTGGCCTATAAGTTGGCCTTTCCACCTAGCTTGTAAGTTGTGCATCCTGTGTTTCATGTATCCATGCTTCAGAAGTACGTGTCGGATGAGTCCCATATTCTTTCCCTTGATTTAGTTGAGTTTGGTCCAAACTTATTAATTGGCGAGAAGCCTATAGTCCTCTTGGATAGGCAGGTCCGAAAGCTTAGGACCAAAGAGATTGCTTGAGTGAAGGCGCACTAGAGGCACCGTTCAATTGGTGAATGACTTGGGAGACAGAGACAGATATGCGAGCTAGATATCCTCAGCTTCATGTTCGAGGATGAATATGATTTTTAGTGGTGGATAACAGAATGACCCGGTTGGTCTTTTTTGGAGATTTTCATGAAATTACCATTTTCCCCTCCCGATATTGATCCCGTGTCTTTTTTATTGAGCTTGAAAAGTTGTTAAAAAGTGGTTTTTGGGTCTTTTAGAATTTTGAGTGTTAGAATAAAATTCCATCAATTCTATGAGTCTCAGAATGTGAAATTTGGTTTAACAGAGTTATCAGTTTCAGGTTCGAAGTATTTTTGAGGATTTGAGGTCCTAAGTTAGAAAATTATAGAAATTTAGCCTTTAGGTTGACTTTGGTCAACAGTTGGAATTCAGATGCTCGGATTGGAATTCTGACAGTTCGGTTGGATTCGGGGGATAATTGTGAGGCCTAATTAAGGCCTCGGTTGAATTTTCAGAGGTCTCGAGCTTGATTTAGTCTTTTAAGGTGTATTGTTCCTTTTTATAACTTTCACGAATATCGGGTCAAGGAGACCTCAAATTCATGTTTCGATGGTTCAATTGAGTTTAGAACATCGAGCTTAGTCAATTAGCATATATGGTTTGTGTGTACGAGGTTTCGAATGAATTCCGAGGGTCCCTTTTGATGATTTTTGTGTTGGCTATTTTTTTTATACCTAGTGTGTTTCACGATTGTGAGAGGTTGATCGCTTTTTGCAAACCCCAATTTTGCAAGGAACATGTAACTTTTACGAAGGTCTAAGCGGCCTGAACTTAAAGATCGTGAAGGGCTTGTTCACGATCGTGACCTTTGCGAAAGCGAAGGCCCGTTCGCAAAAGCTAAGGACAATATTTAGCAAGCGAACCCATGGTCGCTTTTGCGACCTCAGAGAAGGTTTTTTACCTTAAAACTTTGGGGTTTTAGCCCCATTTTCCATTTTGAGCTTGGTAAAACTGTTGGAGGAGATTATGAAGAGATTTTTATGCTAAATCTTTCGGGTAAACTTTTGTGATTCTAAAATTTCATTTCCTATTAATTATTTATGGATTTTAACATCAAAACTTGAAATTTTGATTGGCAATTAACAACGTTTTTCAAGAACTTGAGTTCTAAAGTGAAATGGTGATTGTGAACTAATTTTAACTCCTTTTTTTTTTAAATAGTTTTCACCAATGAGGTCCAAATCCTTGAGTAATGTTTTTCAGTTAAAGATTTTCAAATTGAAACCTCATTTTCAAAATTGGGTTTTTGAGTTGAGTTACCCATTTTTCAAAATGTATAAATTTGGAGTTGATATTTCCAGAATCTTATTACGATTACTTTATTGAAATAGATTGTGGGGCGTTGGATTTTTTTATGAAGGGGAAGAATCAAGTCTTGGATTGACAATGATTGAATTAAGGCAAGTCATTTTCTAAACCTTGTAAATCTAGTTGATTCATGTATTTTCCCTTCATTGTGTGTGTTGGGTAGTAATGTGAACGAGGTGTTGGGAAACTTGTGCCACTTGATTAATCTTAATGAATAAAACTAGGTTAAAGAAAAGGTAACATGTTGATTATAGAGCTCTGTGTATTGCCTTGTTGTGAACCCTATTTTATTGCTTGGTGAAATGCTTTGATGACATTAATGTGGACTCAGATTGCTTGAATTGTTGTCTTTTCCTTGTGGTGTGCTTATTTGCATTGAAATTATTGTGTAACCTGATAAGACATGTGATATAAAGCCGAAGGCAAATGGTTATGTCTAGTGATGTGATATAAATCCAAAGAAAAATGATTCTGGCTAGTGATGTGTAACACCTGGATTTGGAAAAGAAGGAAAATCTAGTTTTTGGGCTGATGTCTGTGTCTACGGGTCCCACCTATAAACCGTAGAAGCTTATACGGTCCGTAGATGCCAACCGTAGAAAGTGGGAAAATAATTTTATTAAAACAAGTCCCAGTACACTTTTTATGGCTCACTAGGAAGATCCATCATTCCATGTACGAGTTGTAGATAAGTCTCATAGGTCAGCCCCAGACTTAGTGAAATTTTATTCTAAAACGAAAAATAGAAAAAAGGAAAAGAAGCCAAATTTTTTTCTATGGACCCCTTCCACCAGATTACTTTCAGATTAAAGTTAGTTCTACGGTTGGCATGTACGGTCCGTCGAAAGACCTACGAGCCGTACATGGGATCCATTAAAAGTTGGCCAATTAAGAGTCTCTGATCACTTTCTACGGTTGACCAGTACGGTCTATAGAAGGTCCAAACCGTAGATGGAGGTTGACAGTTATTTTCAAGGGCTTTTAAGTCTTTTCCCTAATCGGTTAATGACTAAACTTTGTCATTTTGCCTTCTACTCTAAACCTATATAATGATTTCAAACTACAAATTAACCACTTTTCAACTCATTCTCCAAATTCCCTAAAACTAACCAAAGTCATTATTCCTAATTCTCTCAAGTATAAGGAAGAAGAAGAAGAAGAGCAAGGGTTCAACTTCAAGTCTCCAATCCTCCAATCTTTGTGGGTTTTTGACATTAATGTATGATAGTATTCACCCATGGGGTCCTTTCCTCCATAGGTTCCTAAATTCTCCAATTTTACAAAGTAAAATTTCCAATTGAAGTTAGAGTTTTATTCAATCTTAATGGGTTCTTCTCAATTGTAATCCAATTGATTGTTTCCTAGAATTTATGCATAAATTGAAGTAATTACATTCTTTTAAGTTGATTTCACATGAACCCATGTATAACACCCCGTATTCTACGTGTACTAGTTCTATTTATATGACCCTTATAAATTGCATTATGGACTCAATTTCCTATGCGACTAGTGACAATATAATAGGTTTAAAGTGAACTGTCCGTAGATTTTGATGCGACCCAATTAAGTTGACGTCGATGGAAGTATTTGAACTTCATATCATAAGGTGGTATTTGAGTCTAAAGTTTAAAGTGACATAGTGTATTTATTTTTTAAGTTAAGTTAAAGGTATAGAAATGGAATAAAATATTGAGATGCTTGCTTGAGTTAACTAAGCTAGTAGGTGACAAGTAGGTGCATCACCTACTTTGACTTATTGACCAGCCCAAAAGATCAAGTAGGTGTATCACCTACTAAGACTCTTTTGACCATGTTATTGGGACAAGTACACTACCACCTACTTGCATTAATCTGGCCCAAGTTGATTAGAAGAATAAGGGGAAAATGAACAGCCAAGGCCCAATATTATTAAGTCCAAAAAGGCCCAAGTGGAAAGTCCAAGTAGGTGGATCACCTACTTGATAAATTATTTCCCAAAATGAGTGATAAAGTCAGCCAAAGCAGGTCCCTTTAAAGGGATTGATATAATCTTTTTCCAACTATGTTTTACTTTAACAAAAATCTGATTTCTAGAGCTTTCTCTCTTCTCTCTATTAGCTTCTTACAACAACCATTAAATACTATTAGGGTTCTTGAATATTATGGAGTTAAATCTATTGGAAGGTATAAGTTAAGACAAGTTGAGGAGGACAACATTTACCTTGAGGAATCCAAGTCTTAGCAAGTGGTAGTTCTGTCTAGCAAGGTAAGCTACTGTAATTTTCTCCCTCTTGTTCTTGAGTTAATTAGGACATTTGGTATGTGTTAGTGAGTTGGAAATTGTTCCTTATACATGGTGGGGAGGATGTTCTGGTGGTTAGTGCATATTGGGACATCCATGGAGGGAAGTCTCCTTTAAATTCAATTATGAGCTTGTTTGAGCATCTTAAAAGTAATGTTAGATCTTCAAGTGTTGGTGATCAAAAACTGAGATTCATATTGCTTTTGTTACATTATTATGTTTAAGGATTGTTTTATGTATGTTATGATAAGGGATGTGACTGGATGTGTGGAGAAGTCATGGAGACGTTAAAGGACTTAAATATTGTAGGGAGTTTTGGGGAGGACCTGATATGAAGGTTGTATAGTATATAGATGCGATTAAAGGGAAAGGGAAGGAAAGAAAACAATGGCTAGATAAATTGCATGCTTACTGCTTGGTTACTATTTTGGTGAGATCACGTAGCTCATATTTGTTGATTAGCTACTAACACTAGTCTTACAACTTATTTTATTGTATATTAGTAATCTGAAGAGAAGGAGCTTAAGTCATACTTTTTGAATTGTATAGCAAGGTATGTAAGGCTATTCGATTTCCTATTTCTTTGGCATAAATCCAACATTTGTATTACAAAGTAAGCTTTATAGGTGCCCTTGGTAGTGACTGATCCATAGTTGCAGTTCCTACTCCCTAGAGCAGTAAAGTGAGTACTCTAATATGAGTTTATTGCTAAATGTACGTGCTTACTCTTAGCATGCAAGGTTTAAACTTGTTTTCTTCGTCAAAGTAACCTTGGCACATATTCCCCTTATAAAACCCAAAATGATCCTAGATTACACATGGTACATATGTTTATATGTTGATATACAATCTGCCCATATCTTGAAAACTTGCTTCAATTGTCTACTCCATCATAAAGTCATCTTTCACATGTTGAAATGTTCCCTTTATTGGTTATCACTCCCATTGTGTTAGACTATAATGTTACCTCACAAGATCCCTACTTCCTCTATTGTACATTTTATATGTACTTACTTGTGTCACACCCCTTTTTGCGCACGGCAGTAGCGCTAAGGATTTTTCCAATTTAGTGAAGGTATTGATAGGGATTATTTTTTTTATTTTGGAGTCGCCACTTGGAATTGAGTTATGGTGTTCCAAGTCACCTTTTTATTTAATCTTTAATCAAAAGAAAATGACTCTTTAGTTTTGGTCTGCGAACCAGAAATTCGGGTAAGGAATTCTGTTGACCGAGGGGAAGGTATTAGGCATCCCTCGAGTCCCGTGGTTCTAGCACGGTCGCTTTTATTGACTTGTACTTATCTTGATATATTTTTGGATAATTTGTGTCTATATGTCCTGATTTGCTTATTTTTTAATTGTTGAATTTTTATTAGTCTTAAACTGAATGCATAACTGCATTCTCAATCTTGACATTTAGAGACATAAATGTCTTCTTTTCATCGCACTTAATAACCTTATTTTTACAAATCTCTACTTTAGATTTATAAAATTTAATTATATTATTGGACAAGGTGCGTTACCGCATCCTTGATTTTTTTTAATGTCTCAAACAAGATGCACAACCGCATTCTTAATCAAAACAAATATTTTTACGTACCTAAAAATTTATCTAATGTTAAAAGAAAATACTTAGTCTATATAAAGAAAATACTTGTTATATCTCTATTTTAATATTTTTATTACTCTTAAAATTAACATCAACAATAAGTATACACTTTCTACTCAAACAAAACAATAACAGATTGTTAAAAATAAATCTCATTTTTTGTTGGTTAAAATGAAATAACAATAATTTATTTATTTGTTTATTTTTTAGCCTAGCTATACCTACTTTATCATTATTATCTAAATCAAGACAAGAACAATGTTACGACCCTTTTATTTTTAAGAGATCACAAGTAACAAATAAAAATAAATAAAAAAATAATAATACTCATCGACTAATGCTACCTTCATTCATGAAATAGAGATATAACAACTAACAAATTAATCATTTCAATCAAATTCATGAATAAAATAAAATATAAGAAAACTTGTCATAAAATTACATCAAATTCCATAAATAAATTAAAGAGACAAGAAAAAGTTGAATACCGCAAAATCTTAATCGAACCTCGATTAGAACACTCACCATGTTTTGGTAGTGGTTTGTGATATATGTATTTTTATTTCCGTATCTTTTAGTAGTCGGAAGGAAATTAAAATGTTTTGATATTGTTTTCTCTTTTTTCTTCCGTGTAAGTCTTTTTTTACTTGTGCCGATACCTTTTTGGAGGATCTGTAGGAGTATATCTATGTGGAAATTGTAGTTTTGTGGTATTTGATGTTGGGGGTATGTTGCTTTTGCTCCTTTTTTTTTTCTTGTTCTGTGCGTATGTCTGTCTATTTGTATTGTTGTAGAGTGTAGTATATAGGTGTATGTGAGGAGTTGTGGTGGGGTGTTGCTGATTGTTTTTTGTGGAAAGTGGGGAATGAGTTGGGGTAGTGGAGGGAATTGGAGGTAGTAGGTGGGTTTGGGGTAGTGTAGGATATATTTTTTAATTAAAAATGTAAATATATAAAATAAAATGACAAAAATATTAATTAACTATTTTGAAATAATAAAAGAAAAGTTAAATAGCTAATCTAGAAATATAATTAAGAAATACTAGCTTATTTATTAAAGCTAAAACTAAAAGAAAATTTTATTTTTTTGTTATTTTCAAATATTTTAAATAAACCTACTAAAATAAGACAAAAACTAAAATATCTAACTGAAACATAAAAGAAATATTTAAGGAATAAAAAATAGTGTAAAATCTTATGTTCGGTCAAAAATTACGTGTCTACAGTTTGCCCCTCTTTGACTAGAAACACGAAGAGTTTTCAGACAAAGAAGTAGACAAAGTGACAAGTTTTGAGTGGAGTCTTATTTGAAAGGAAAATATGCAACCGAGTCCTTGTTTTGGAAAACCTACATATCTCGGGTTATAAGGGAATCAGGTCACGTGTAGTTCAAGGAGATGAGGTGATGATTTAGAAGTTAAGTGAGGTTTCATCGAGGCTCCAGGTCGCAGTTCTTATCCTTACATAAAAAAAATGAAAGCTAATAGTCAAAAAGAAAATAAAAGTACAAACTCCTATCTATGCAGCTTCTCTTGAGTCTTCACTTGAGTGTTGAATTTGAGATACCACCTTGATTTTGGTGAGTATCTTGATCTTGAATGGATTCGAGGCTCAACTTGCCACTTAGAGTGAGTTTTTGGCACTCTTCAAAATGACAAATTGAAAATGTTCTTGAATGACTACTTGTTTTGTTGATCAGTAGCTGAATAGAAGTGGGTGTGAGGAGGTCAGGATGCTACATACATTGAAGAAGTTGATTCTGGCTATCATGGGATTGATCATTCTGAAAAGAGTTGAAACTTCGTTCTTGAATTTCAAATCCATGTTTCGCTTGAAGAAACCTGACAACCATCACAAACAAAAGAAATAAACAAAAAAAATTCCCCAGTTTTCACTGGAAATTTTTTGTGAGTTATTAGTAAATGTAAATTTTCAAAAATAAACTCAGACTAGGAAGTGTTTATCCTAGGAGACGAGGAAGTGTTTATCCTAGGAGACGAGGAAGTGTTTATCCTAGGAGAAAAAATAAAAAATAACGTCTTCGAGTAGGAAGTGTTTACCTAGGAGAAAATACAACATAATGATCCCAGACTAGGAAGTGTTTATCCTAG
The DNA here is from genome assembly GCA_029582445.1 of Solanum paucissectum. Classification (NCBI taxonomy): domain Eukaryota; kingdom Viridiplantae; phylum Streptophyta; class Magnoliopsida; order Solanales; family Solanaceae; genus Solanum; species Solanum paucissectum. The sequence goes on along the minus strand of JAJONZ010013585.1, from coordinate 8,715 downwards.
GAAAAAAGTAAAAAAAATAACAGTCTCGGACTAGGAAGCGTTTATCCTAGGAGAAAAATAACTAAATCTCATTATGTAGAAGGGTCCTACTAATCCCATTGTCCGGGAGGGTCCTGCTAAACTAAATCGCATTATGTAGGAGGGTTCTTCTAATCCCATTGTGTAAGAGGGTCCTGCTAAACTAAATCCCATTATGTAGGAGGGTCTTGCTAATCCCATTGTGTAGGAGGGTACTGCTAATCTAAATCTCATTATGTAGGAAGGTCCTGCTAATCCCATTATGTAGGAGGGTCCTGCTAATCCCATTATGTAGGAGGGTCCTGCTAATCTAATTCTCATTATGTAGGAGAGTCCTACTAATCTAAATCCCATTGTGTAGAAGGATCCTGCTAAACTAAATATCATTATGTATGAGGGTCCTGCTAATCCCATTGTGTAGGAAGGTCTTGCTAATCCCATTATGTAGGAGGGTCCTGGTAATCCCATTGTGTAGGAGGGTCCTGTAATCCCATTGTGTAGGAGGGTCCTGTAATCCCATTATGTAGGAGGGTCCTGCTAATCTAAATCTCATTGTGTAGGAGGGTCCTGCTAAACTAAATCCCATTATGTAGGAGGGTCCTGCTAATCCCATTGTGTAGGAGGGTTCTGCTAATCTAAATCCCATTATGTAGGAGGGTCCTGCTAATCCCATTATGTAGGAAGGTCCTGCTAATCTAAATTCCATTATGTATGAGGGTCATATAATCCCATTATGTAGGAGGGTCCTGCTAATCTAAATCTCATTATGTAGGAGCGTCCTGCTAATCCCATTATGTAGGAGAGTCCTACTAATCCCATTATGTATGAGGGTCCTGCTAAACTAAATCACATTATGTAGGAGGGTTCTGCTAATCCCATTGTGTAGGAGGGTCCTGCTAATCCCATTATGTAGGAGGGTCCTGCTAATCTAAATCTCATTATGTAGGAGGGTCCTGCTAATCCCATTATGTAGGAGGGTCCTGCTAATCCCATTGTCCAAGAGGGTTCTGCTAAACTAATTCTCATTGTCCAGGAAGGTCCTGCTAAACTAATTCCCATTGTCCAGGAGGGTCCTGCTATACTAATTCTCATTACTTAGGAAGATCTCAATCAACATAATCATCAAATAAAATCACCACAATTTTTTATTTAGTTTTTAGTTTTTAAATGTCTTATCTTAGGAAATGTTTATCCTAGTAAAAAATGAAAATAAATGTCTCACATTAGAAAATGTTTATTCTAGGAGAGAAAGAAGAAAAATAATAATAATAACGGTCTCTGCCTAGGAAATGCTTATCCTAGGAGAAAAATGAGAAATAAATGTCTTAGACTAGGAAATGTTTATCAAAGGAGAAACAATGCATGTAATTTTTTATTTTTTTATTTTTTTGCAATAATACTAACAAATTTGAGTCTTCAAGATATCTTTTATATAAGGAACATTTCCCTGTTTTAGAAAAGAAACAAAAGAAAGTTTATGGGTTTTTTTTTAATGGTGGTCGATTTGTGGCATTGGCTTTGAGGATAGTTGCTCCTATTGTTGCCATGTTTGAAGTTAATTTTAGCTTGAGATTGACTACTTTCGTTTGCTAGTCAGCTCACCTTGACAATCTTGAAAATATCTCTAGTTTTTCAGAACCTCCAACTTCAAATTTGTTATATTGTTTCCACCCTCCAACAATAATTGAACCTTGTATTCAAGAAATGTCAATTGCTGACAAGTTACTATGCATATCACTATTTCTTGAATCATGTCACGATTGATGGGCTAATCAAACTTTGTTTTGTGCAACTGAAGAGATGGTAGCAATTTTGAAATTATTTTCTACTTGCTTAAAGAAGACTATCTCAAGATCGAATTGAGCGAGACGCAAAATAAGAAGAAATAATATTTGATCCTTTTAAGAAGAATAAATAAATAAATAAAAATAAATGGACTCCATTGATAGTGGTGGTCAATTCTAATGATCATGACATGCATTTTGGATTAAATGATCTGGTCTGTCCAATCAATCTAAATTTCATCTTTGTCAAACTTTCAACTTTGAAGTAGGACTTCTATAATCCAACGTTTGCACTAGATTCATGACTAACACCTGACTGGTGGTGCCTTGAAAGATTTTTACTAACAAGTCTTTTTTTTATTATCTCTCACTCACTATCGTCTTACGGTGCCTTGAAGGTTTTCCCCAATAAGACTCTCTCATTTTTTACTTTCTCTCGACTCAAATGATCTCCTATAGGGATTTTGCGGATTTTCATCGATAAGATTCCCTCATTTTTCACTCCCTATGTGAGTGGCATAACATTTTTCCTTATATAATCAACACTGAAAGCTTGCTTGACTTGTCATTATTAAAAATTGATCAGAAGGTTTTTATTTGGATTGTAACGTGGCTTTTGGACAGGGTTAAAAAGAAAGAATTGCCATGAAAGCTTAAAGATACTGCGTAACAGGGTTAAGACTTACAACTTTTGAAATCGACTTTTTTTTACAAAAATACAATAAAATAAAAAATAAAAATAATAATAATAATTATTATTATTATTATTATTTTTACCCCAATTTTTTTTATGAGGACTTTCTAGATTATTTTCTTGCTTGGACCGAACCTCAAAATAATGCTGCCTACGTATCTTGTCAAAGCAAGAATCATGTCTAACGTAGTTCAGGAAATTTGTTCTTTTGTTGTTACTGATTTTTCAACTTTTTTTTTCACTTTTTTTTGTGACCCTTTTTTTAATTTGTGATTTTTTTCTTTCTTTTTTGATTGTATTTTGATTCAAAAAGAGGGGTATGAAAGAAAATAAACTAAGGCTTAAAAGGGGTAGCAAAGAATTGCACGGTGTTTGGATAGTAGAATGAAATGCCTTCGTCATATCAATTATTACAAATGTCAAATACAAGCACGCCCTTTAAGATGTGAAGTGAAAATCATACATTATCTGTTTGCAACGTATGCATTGATGGATATGTTCATCATTTTTGTTCCATATTTATCAGCTTGAAATCTCCATTTGAGTAATACCTTCTTGACAACAAATGGCATGTGTCAATTTAAATAAAATTTATTCTTTTAAGCATTTTCGATACTAAAGGACGTATCAAGGTATCTAAGTCTTTTATTCACTTCCTCGAATGTATTTCTTTTTATTTTTGCTTGGTGTATTCATTCCATGACTAGATATAATCTTAAGATCTGACCAAATCCTCTTGCATATCATGTCACAAAATTGAATTGAAAAGAGATGTAAAAGTGAAAAGCCAAATAGAACGGATAAAAGTGACACATAATAAAGATTATATTAAGATAAAAAAGACTTGGTCACAAGACAACAAACTAAATTTAGGTCACAACTCTATAATAACCCAAACTACAACAAAACTCAACAAACAAACGCATAAGAGAAATGATAGAAATATTTGACTTACTAAAAAATAAAAATGAATTGTGTAGTAGAAATGATGACAAAATAAACTATCTATACACTCTTTTTAGAGAAAAGAAGAGTGTATCTCAATCACCAAGCTAGACTTCTTAGCCACTGCTTTGCACGTTAGCCTTCGTAAAAGCTCCACCAATTTCAATTGTCTTTTCTTCAGAATTTTCATATTCTTTGTCATCACATATCATCTCGATAAAGTGAACATCATTATGCGCTGGTAGAGGATTCTTAGTAACATTTGGGGGGTCATCATTTTGAACCACAATCATCTTTGTTTGAATCATCTCTTACACTTCTTTTTATTAAATTACGATAATCTTCAATACTATGCCCTGGAACATCAGAATGGTATGCACATAGTGCTGTAGGATTGAAACCCTTCAAATGTTTGAGGAATCGGCTCTATCATCTTCAAATGTTTCAACTTATTAAATAAACTTGTGTAAGACTCTCCAATTGGTGTGAAATTATTTGTAGGCCTTTGACCTTCTTCAAATCCCTATGTCAGACGGAGATTATAAGGTGCTCGAAAATTTTGAAAAGAAAGGTAAACATTTTGATATGTTGGTGCTCACCATTGAGGATAGTTTGGTGGGTATGCATATTGTTGTGCATTAAAGACCGCATATTGAGGTGGAACAATAGAATATTATGTGTCTTGCATAGGGAGATAATGATGGAATTGTGGTGGTGCAGATTGATAAAGTGGACCCCTTGGACTTTTTTGTGTGTCTGACACAGCATTCGCTACATCCTCCTTCATTTTCTGTCCCCTAAGATTTCCTGATCAATTTCTAACCACTTGTGTTGTGGCTTTCAAGGCAGCTTTACTTATAATTTTTTTAGACTTGATGCCATTTTCCACCATTTCACCAATCTTAATAACTTCGGCGAAGGTTTTTTCCAACAACGGAAAGTAAATAATGAAAGTAGTTTGGTTCTTGCGCTTGGAGAAAAACATCAATCATTTTAGACTCTTTCATTGGCGGCTTAACCCTAGCAGCTTGCTCCCTCCACCTAATAGCATATTTACAAAAACAATTGGTGGTCTTTTTTCTCATGTTGGCAAGCGAAGTACGATCTGGAACTATGTCAATGTTATATTGAAATTGTTGAACAAAATATCAGGCCAAATCAATCCATGTATGCCAGTTAGAAGTATCTTGATCTATGAACCATTATGAGGCAATTCCCATCAAACTTTCCCCAAAATAAGCCATGAGCAACTCTTCTTTGCTTCCAACCCCTCTCAGTTGATTACAATATCTCTTTAAATGAGCTACAGGATCTCCATGTCCATCATATTTCTCGAACTTTGGAGTTTTAAAACCGATGGGTAGATGAACGTGGGGAAACATGCACAAATCATTGAATGAGATACTTTTGTGACCTCCCAATCCTTGCATATCTCTTACACTCTGTTCCAAACTCTTCATTTTTCTAGCCATTTCTTCATGTTCCTCATTCTTAACAGTTTTTCCAGCTTCAACAGGAGAACTATACTGATGAGTGTGAGGGTAAGAGCTTGGAATTTTAAAAGTCATTTCAGAGGTATAATCTCGATCATATTGAACTTTAGGAGGATCATTGTTGAATTTTGGCTCCATTATAGGCTGTGATACACTATTAGTCGACGCAGTTGGCACGAAAAGTGGATTACTCGCCATGGGTATACTCAAAGGGCACACCGTAGAAGTTCCAGCTACATTGGATGTGTTAGCATAAGGACCGAATCCAGGTGGATAAATTGGATCACTTATCGATACTTGGACAGGGGGTGGCATATTTGTATTTAGATAGTCACGGATTGAAGACGGTGGAGCTTGTCCACTCATCCAAGCTTCATACATCTCCGCCATTTGCTATCTTAATATCCTTTCCTCTTCTGTTGACACTATTTCTTGTGAAATCATCTGGTTTTGGACCTCATCATTGTTTGACTCATTTCCGTCTTTGTGAGTCATTTTCTTTTTGCCTTTTGATATTGTATTGTAGGGATGAGATGTCAGCTTAACCACAAACCAACCACCTTAATTTAAGTGTGGGCATGAACGATAAAGTTTGTAAGGGTTAGACATTTCTTAATTATTAGATTTTTATAATAAAAAATAATAATTTGATAATGCATTGATCAAATCTGTAACATGCTTGAGAACATGAATAAGATCATTGCATATTTTTTCTAAAACTCAATAACTATGTTTTTTTTAGAGCTTTGAGATAAAAAAAAATAGTTTTCTTTTGAATTATTAAAAGAAAATTAAGAAAAACTTGTTTTCGATAAAGATTAAAGCTTCTTGTTTTTTCATTTTTTTTATTTTTGAATTTTTGAAAAAAGGGTTTTTATTTTTATTTTTTGAATAAAGATCACCGAACCCAAAGAGGGTTGCCTACGTATCTCATTGAGGTGAGAATCAGGTGTGCGTAGTTCGTCCAGATTGAACAGAAAAAACTTTTCGATATTGAAACTTGACTTGACAAATGCATTATTTTTATTAGTATAATGAAAGCAAAATATTTTAATTTTTTTTATTAACTATACAAAAGAAATTTAAATAAAATTTGTTCTTTTATTAAGTTGTGCAAAATCTTTTATTTTATTTTTAACATCTAAAAGAATAAATATTTTTGTTAAGTAGTGAAAAATCTTTCATTTCATTTTTGAAAATGGTATAATAACTTCTAAAAGAAGAAATATTTTTATGTTTCTTTTTTTCTAAAAGAAAATAGAAGAATAACATTTTTTATTACACTAATCACATTAAAATGAGTCAACTTATAAAGACTTTCTAAATAAATGTATTTTCATATAGCACATATAATGACCTAAGTGGTCAAGTAAGAGAGGGGTACTTGTCCTCGACGGACCCAACTCTTGTTTTTATACTCACTAAGTCAAATACAAATGATGCAAGTAAGTGGAGTCTTCTAGGGATTACCATGTCTATGTTTTACTTTTACTAGGTTCAAACCTGAAGAGATTGGTGTGTAGACTGGCTTACCCGAGAGGACAACCCGAGCTAGGGAGGGGAAACTTATCGGTAGCCGCGCTATTCCAACTTCATTGCTGGTCCAACCCCACCTAACATATACTACTAAAAACTCTTCACCAGGTGCCAAGACACTCTAGCTTTATCTCAATAGAAAGTAGGATGCATAACTGCATTCCTGTGATCGTGTGTGAAGTATTTTTGGAAACTTAAAATGGTTATGCAAAAGAAGACAATTTAAATAATTCAACTGTATAAAACAATAAATGAGCAGCAAGTAGCACTTTAGGTCATCAAACACAATATATCCAATAAAAATAAAATAATAAAATCAAGTAAAAGTCAATATAATAAAGCTTGAATTCTGGTTAGTCCCCAGCGGAGTCGCCAGAGATGTCACATCCCTTTTTACGCACGACAGTAGCGCTAAATTTTTTTTCAATTTACGTGACGGTATTGAATAGGGATTATTTTTTTTATTTCGGAGTCATCACTTGGAATTTAGTTATGGTGTTCCAATTCACCTATTTATTTAATCCTTAATCAAAAGGAAATGACTCTTTAGTTTTGGTTTGCGAACCAGAAATTCGGGTAAGGAATTCTGTTGACCGTGGGAAAGGTATTAGGCACCCCTCGAGTGTCGTGGTTCTAGCACGATCGCTTTTATTGATTTGTACTTATCTTGATATATTTTTGTATAATTTGTGTCTATATGTCATGGTTTTCTCATTTTTTAATTGTTGAATTTTTATTAGTCTTAAACCGGATGCATAACTGCATTCTCAATCTTGACATTTAGAGACATAACTGTCTTCTTTGCATCGCACTTAATAACCTTATTTTCATAAATCTCTACTTTAAATTTATAAAATTTTATTATATTATTGGACAAGGTGCGTCACCGCATCCTTGATTTTTTTAATGTCTCAAAAAAATGTGCAACCGCATTTTTAATCGAAACAAATATTTTTAACGTACCTAAAAAAAAATTTAATGTTAAAAGAGAATACTTAGTCTATATAAAGAAAAATCAAATCAAATAAAATACTAAAATTCTAGGATAAAATTTGGATCATATTCATATCTTTTTATTTTATATTTTAAAATTTTTATTACTCTTAAAATTAACATCAACATTAAGTATACACTTTCTACTCAAATAAAACAATAACAAATTGTTAAAAATAAATCTCATTTTTTGTTGGTTAAAATAAAATAACAATAATTTATTTGTTTGTTTGTTTTTTAGCCTAGCTATACCTACTTTATCATTATTATCTAAATCAAGACAAGAACAAACGTTACGATCCTTTCATTTTAAAGAGATCACAAGTAACAAATAAAAATAAATTAAAAAATAATAATACTCATCGACTAATGCTACCTTCATTCATGAAATAGAGATATAACAACTAACAAATTAATCATTTCAATCAAATTCTTGAATAAAAAAATATATAAGAAAACTTGTCATAAAATTACATCAAATTTCATAAATAAATTAAAGAGACAAGAAAAAGTTTAATACCGCAAAATCTTAATCGAACCTCGATTAGAACACTCACCATGTTTTTGTAGTGGTTTGTGATATATGTATTTTTATTTCCGTATGTTGTAGTAGTCGGAAGGAAATTAAAAGTTTTTGATATTGTTTTCTCTTTTTTCTTCCGTGCAAGTCTTTTTTTACTTGTGCCGATACCTTTTTGGAGGATCTGTAGGACTATATGTATGTGGAAATTGGAGTTTTGTGGTATTTGGTGTTGGGGGTATGTTGTGAAGGTTTCTGCTTTTGCTCCTCTCTTGTTTTCTTGTTCTGTGCGTATGTCTGTCTATTTGTATTGTTGTAGACATGGGCGGATCTACATGGATCCAAGGGGGTTCGAACCCCCTTCGTTGGAAAATTACACGGTATATATAGAATTAATTTTTCGATTTATATGTATATACCAAGTGATGAACCCCCTGAACATAAGCTAAGGGCTTGGTTCAGTGGTAAAGGGGGTTCAAGAATTCGCAATATAAGTGCTGAATCGCGGGTTCGACTCCTTGTAACAGCGTTTTTCCCCTATATTTCAGCCGATTTTCATTTAATTTTCTAAATAAATGAAAATTTTGTTTTGTTTGAAAACCTATTGAGACTTATACTATTTTATTAGATATTAAAAAAAAAAATTATTTTCCATTTTTATAAAATTAAGTAAAACTTATAACGTTGTTGTCATAATTAAAATTAAAAATACATTCTCTCATACTCATTTTA
>JAJONZ010013584.1:0-60686 GCA_029582445.1 Solanum paucissectum | reverse complement strand
ATGCCTATACTATGTCATTTTGACTCTAATTTTTAGTCTTCTAATTACCCTTCTCCCCCCCCCCCCCCATTCCCATCCACATTCATCATCTCCAAATTCTCTCAAGCTTTAAGGAAGACATCTCTGGTTCACCTCCACTATATTTGGGCTTTGATCATCAAGGTATGTAGGGTTTTCATCATTGGATTTCATTCATAGAATGGTCCCAACGATTTCTAAGTTTGCAATTCAATTTCTCCTAAATTGATTAGGATTTCATGTGATCTTGATGGGTCTTGGTTGAAGCTGGTTTAATTGTTCAATTTACATCTTTCTATACATAAAATTGATTAATTTACATGATTTTCAATTTATTTCTATAAGACCGATGTATTATTCATAATCTTGACTATGAAAATATGAAGATATGCATTTATGAATATGATTCATGAAAGTTTATGCATGATTTGTAAAAAGAGATTTTATGATCTAAAGTTGATTCTAAGATAAGCAACAATTAAATTGTGAAAAGTTTTCTGAAAAATTAAGAAATCATGATTTTGTAAAAGGTTTTCTTACACATGCATGATTTCATGATTTAAGCAGCTACTCTTGGATTATTTAAGCTTGGACTAGTAACTTAATTAAATTTTTTATGTATGATTATATGCTTCTAAATATGACTATTCCATTAGGATGTTACATAGCACTGAGAGGACGTTGAGTTGGAGGCTCTCAAGTTAGGAGAGGTCGGGTCTGTAGTAGCAATCTTTTTGTCCCTAACTACGTACCCCCGTAGGTTTTGTGTTAGAAAGTCATAGCTAGTGGATCCACCTAAGCTAGAAGTTAATGTGGATTTTTCGGTGTGGGAGCAAGACACTGGATTCCACGTTATAACTCATGTGGTCTATGTCGGTTAGTGGTAAATATCTCAAAATGAACTAATTTTCTTCAATGGTTTTTATGAAGCTTTCCCTATAATTTTAAGATGCATTGACCATGTTCATGATTTATGATTCTTCTTTAAAGGCTTTACTACGTTTTATCTTGGTCATGCATATCATCTTTTCATTTATGTCCCCTTTTTATCATTTCTTATGTTTTTATCCATATCCCTCATAGTTAGTACATTCCATGTACTAATGCATACTTGTGCCTAAATTATTTAATAACGTAGGGTTAGACACTTCTTTTCCTTCCGCTCACGACTAGATATGGATTGCTACCGATTGCTTTGGATTGTTGAGTAATCATACTTCAAGGGCAACACCATGAAGACTTTACTTTTGATGTAATTTACTTAAAGATATTGTACGTGGTGTACGGGTTACATCCAAATCACTTATTTTGATGTATTATATTAGCTTATCAAGGTTAACTGTAGACTTCCACTTTTATGTCAATTTTTGGATGATATAAGACCTATTGCTTAATTTCTCATATTTTCTATAATATTGTGTTGTATGTATGTCAAGTTTATTGTGTAGGGATTCTTGAGGTCTTATGCGTCATGTCACGTCTAAGGTGTACTTTGGATAGTGACAAACTTGGTATTTAGAGCACAAGGTTTTAGAAAAGGTCCTAGGATATTTGACAAGTCGCGTTGAGTAGAGTCTTGTACAAGTCTTAAACACTAACAAAATGAAAATGGAAAAGACTCCTCAACTACTACTATGCGGGATGTCGGGACAAGATCCCCAATCATCCTAACAAAACTCAAATAATAAAAAATAATGAGGGATCCTTCGGAAGCAAGGAGGCTCACCAAACAACTCTGGGACTGCAAGTGGTATCAACCAAACACCTGTTGATGACCCTGGTTACTTTTATATGCATCATGAAACAATGCAGGCCAAATGACATCAGTACATTGAATGTACGAGCATGTAAGGAGAACACTCAAAATAACATGAAAGCTTGAACATAGAAAGAATGAAACATACTCACCTCATCTCCAATCAACTCAACCTCAACTCATGGATAATCTACTCAATATAGTAAATAAACAACAATAAAGATGCAGTTTATATAAAGCGTTTAAAATAGTAGATAACTACTCAATGTATTTAAAAATACAATAATAACTCTTATTTGGGAGATTCTCTAACGACAACCATCACTATAATCTATGTGATGATACAACGTCTTACCTACACTGCCAGAACTGTCCTATACCTAGCCAGGGTATAAGACATCCTCAACTAAGTGGATCCACTAAGCTATGCTTAAAAACAATAAGGAATCATCTTAAAAAGTATGACCCTTTCTACCCACGTTGGCTACATGGTTTATCAGGACTTTGAGTTGTTTGAACTCGTCCCCATATCGGTGCTCAGTACTACTCCCAATAATAGGCTCACATGTTTAAAAACATTTCCTCATCCTCAAACTTTGAGATTATTACTCAAAATATTCTCTTAAAAGAGATTATACTCAAAAATTTATCATGAACTCATTTGGAAATCGATGTGTCATCCCATTTTAAATGTAAAAATATTTACTCTTGGGAATACTTAGTTCCCATATATTCATTTTTAAAAATTAAACTCAACTCTCCTCATCCTCATACTCAAGTACTCAAGTCTTAAAATAAGTTTTAAACGCTTGCAAAAGACTTCTCAAAATAGCTCGAAAGACTTTCTCAAACCTGACTCTTAACTCTATCTTGAATTTGAATTATGAATTCAAAATTTATGATTTATGATATGAAGTATTCATGATGATTATAAAGAGTTTAGATAATTGATAATAAGAACGAGCGAAGACACTAACTAGGGAACAAAGGCGCGATGCAGAGAAGAATTAAATTATTTGGTGGCAAAATAATTTTTGAAATAGTGGATTCTATGTTCTCTCTTGCGATGCAGAGAGGGAAGAAATTTTCTGAGGACTGGATTTTGAAGCATAACCCCAATGCGGACCTAGGCGCTTATTTTTGCCCATTCTTTTCTTCCTCTCTTAAACTCGATTCAACTCATACCCACTGCAATTCTATGGTCAAAAGTCCCAAATTCTTATAACCCAGAACAATCTCAGCGAAACCCACACAAGAACTATCAATTTACTCAACTCATTAGCAAACCCTCGCCTCAAGAACTCAAGATAACATTCCATTACCAATTAAATTCAAGAACCCTTCAATAACTCACTAATTCAACATCAAGAATGAATTCATGAGTAAAATATTACGTGAATGGCATGAGGGCGAACAAACCCAACACTAGGGAAGCTTACATACCTTAATTTGGTGAAACAAATCCTCAATTCTTAAAAAATCTTGGCGAGACTTGAACTCTTCCTTGTTTTCTCCTCTTGAACTCCTCTCATGACCCTAAGCGTGATTTTGAATTATGAAAACTGATCAAAGTCAGTTTATAACCCTAAAATATTTCCAAAAATGTTTAAAGCTAATAAGGTAAGCAAAAGACAAAAATACCCCTCATTAATTTGGGTAAATTTCCTTAACCAGACAGGCTGACTTTAAAATAGGTATATCTTCCTCATCCGAACTCAGAATTTAGCAAACTTGGTTGCATTGGAAAGAGGATTCAAAGACCTTTAATTTGATATCTTATGGGCCACCAACTCATACTCTACTTAAAGTTATGGTCATTTGAAGTTGACCCAAAACTCACAACTTAAGCTTAACTTGAACAAATCTCAAATTAGCTCTTTCAAAATTAGTTCTTTCTAAATTTAGTTGTTTCTAAGGCCAAGGTGTTACCATATGTCACGACCCAGGGTTACACCATAGATGTAACATGGCGTACTAGACCCCGAAAGGTCTAACACTAACCACTTAGCATATCAAAACATAAAGTAAATTGAAATGATGCGGAAATTTTAAAACTGTTTCCACACATTCGAAGTCTTTATAAAAGCAAGTGGAAGTCCATAACACTTTGTCTCAAATCATCTAAAACAACTTGAATAACTCCTTGGGACGAAGCCCATACAAAAGTCTTAAACATAAAAGAATGACATAAAGGAAAGGTAATCACATCCTCGATGCTATGAGGACTCACCAACTCTTAAACTCATTTGCACTACTAGCAACCTAGCCATGAGAATGGAAGTCAATATCGCCGGACCCGACATTTGATAACAATGTAGGAAAGACTATGCATTAGTACAAAATTTACTAAATATATTGCTAGCATAACATCATAAGAGCATAACAAAAGCGTTAGCCAATCATAAGACATAAGCCATGAGCATAAGAGATAAGAACATAATCATAAGCATAATCTCCAACATAGACATAATATAAGCATTAATCATCATAAGGCACGATCCATAAACATAGGAGATACTTCGTATTCATAGCTTAGTCAATACTTAGTTCTTCATAACATAAGAGAACCTCTTCCTAAGTAACCTCCAAGTATACTTGTGAAATGCATGTATAAGACCCCATAATCCCATCCATGCTAAGTATCCCCTTTGGCCATCATAATCATACTTACCATCTTATGGTCTCATCTTTAGCTTACTTCTCATAGACAACATAATCTCTCATCTTTAGTCAAACATATCATGGAAGGCAACTATAACACAATCCAAGCTAAGCATACAACATATAAGAGGATCACTTCATAAGTAGCTTCAAGTCATACTTGTGCAATGCATGGATAAGACCCCATAATCCTACCCATAGGGACTAGTCCCTCTCATAAAACCTTAGAACACTATGAGGTACTCCCTTAAGCACATCGTAGTTCATTATTAGGTTTGAACACTACGAGATGCTTCTTCAAGCATGTCTTAGTTCATTATTACCTTGAACACTATGAGATGGTTTTTTAAGCATGTCTTAGTTCATTAATGATTTTGAACACTTCAAGATACTTCTTCAAGTATGTCTTAGTTCATCTACTCTTAGAACACTATGAGATGCCTCTCTAAGTATTTCTTAGTTCAACATTTGAACTCTACGAGATACTTCTTTAAGAACGTCTTAGTCCATTGGATACAAAGATTACTACTAGAAACCCGGACTCTAGGTGAAGGCTTCCATCACATGATACCTACTTTGAGTAAACCCGGACTCTACTATGTGAGGGTCCCCCTTCTTCTTTGGACGTCCGGACTCAACTAGGTGTGGTTCTCCTTTCTCTTAGGGCCCGGACCCGACTATGTGTGAACTTCCCTCTCATTGTCAATATCCAGTTGAGGCCAATCATACACCCCTTAGATTAGTTAATAAGCCTTACTTAACATTCATGTCTCATGGAAGGATGTCCTTGAAAATCAATCCATGTTCAAGTGATTCTATCACTTTATGCATTCAGACATTCATAAGATTGGTAAAGGCCTTCCTCCACAATTCTATCCATTAATCTTCTATTCTCATATAGACTTTACTCTCAAAGCCTTAACATACATAATTCATCATATTAGCTTTAATCTCAAAGCCCTAGTGATCAACATTCATGATTACAAGCCTTACTCTCAAAGATTTACTTCTTACTATGATCATTCATATCTTGATCACATGGTATTATAGTCACAAGCTTCATTCTGAAGCAATTCTAACCATATTTCATCATAAAGGTTCAATCTCAATCATTACTAGTCATGATCCATCATATATGCTTTAATATAATGTAATTCATGTTTACATGTTTCTATTCTTGAACTATTACTATACATGTCATCAATTCTAGAAGATCAACTCTAAGTCTTCAATTTCCCTTCACAAGGCGTAAACCCACATTACTTCAATTTTATCAATTAGACTAGGGTTAACCATGGAAAAAATGTAATATCATCATAATATCATGATTCACTACTAACTCAATCATAAACAATCAATAGCCGCTCAATTGGATTCAAACTCAACTTAACCCACAATATTGGAAGGAACCCTAACTTGAATTGGGGATTTCATCTTCACAATTGGGGGAATTCTAGGGGGCTCCACAAATGGAAGAATCCATGGACTAATAATCTAACATACCTTGACTATAAAGCCTTAAAAAGTTTGCAACAATGGAGTTTTGACGTGACCTTGCTTGCTTCTCTTTTCTTCTTCTTCACTTTCTAGAGAGAATTTCTTGGAGGGAATTGGGTTCTTTTTGGTAAGTTGAAATAATGATTTGGAATCACTTAATTAAGGGTCTAAAGTCTTTATATAGTAGGTCAAATCTAGGGTAAAACGACATCACTTAATAACTAATTAATTCTAGAAAGTTCCCTAACCTCCTTTACAAACCCAGTGAAGACCAAGACTGCCTCACCTACGAGACCACGCCCACGGACCGTGGGTGGACCCACGAAGCGTGCTGGTATTCTGTGGGTGGTGGTCTGTAACATTCTAATGGGACCCTAACCCATGACTTCTCATCCGCGGGGTGTGGGTCACTCTACAAGGCGTGAGTCCTTCACGTGAGTGGACTGTTTTGGGGCAGCTTTTATGGCAGTCATAGGGTCCTCCTCAAGGACCCTTGGTTGGTTCTTGGGGAGTCGTACCTTGATGTTATAACCCTAAACCCTTCATTCTAAGTATGGGAAGTCATATCTACGAATCTAACCCTCGCGTGAAGCTCTAATTGACCTACTAAACTACGGGGTGTTACAATATCTTCCCCTTGGGAACATTCGTCCTTGAATGACACTCTAGGCACTTCTGAAGGTCACGACTCTAGACTATCAACCCATAATGCATTCAATTAATCAAATGCACATAAACAAAGGATGAATTTCATCTCTAAACTAAACATATTCAATGCAACACAAGGAAGTATGAACTACATCTAACAACCCTTAATGCATGAAATCTTCTAAGCTCATCACATTCATAGGAGGAACTACCTTCTCCAAGCTAAACATACTCAACACACTCTCATGGAGCTCATATGCAATTTACTCTCAAAAATCATTTACTCTAGGAGGAATCTCTCAGTTCCAACTAAGGAATTCTCATATATTCATCTCATGAAGTCAAATATGCAACTCATACTTGTTGCACTACAACATGAGGAAATAAATAATGTAAACTCATTTTCTTTTAAATCAAAAGTTTTCATGAACATGCATAAGAAGAAGTCATAGTAACATATAGACACATTTGACTCCACACATAGTACAAAACAAGAGGAACTTATCATCTCAAGAGTTCATATGGGCCTACAAAATGGGGACTAAACTTCCCAACTTATTTCACCTTTCTAGGGTGAGAAATTCAAGTAAACACATCTCCTAAACATTATGAACACTCAACAACCTTGCTAACCAAGCATATCATCTCCCCCTTGGGAGCAAGCCTAAACGGAATCTCTAAGCACCATTTATTTCAAGTCAACTAAGGTCAGATTAAGTTATCACCAAACTTTCACATTCATCTCACAAGAAGACTCTAAACCATAGTGAACTATACTACTACCCCTTATTTTATATGAGTCTACTAATCACCACCTCTAGGTATTATCTAAGAACTCTACTCATAATGACCATACTTAAGATCAATCTTAACAAGGTAACTAACTCTTTGAAGTTAGTCAACATTTGAACTCTTCTCCCTCACCTTAACTAGGTAGTACATGAAACCCTCAAATTCAAACTTAAGAAAAAACATAATCCCAACTTATGGCATAGATTTCCCCCTTCCACTCTCGGATAGGCTCATTCAGGAACTAAAAATTTTACTATACAGGTTCTAAAATCATAGGAGCATAATCACTATTACTACTAATCCATCCTAAGGATGACATCTAAATCTAGCATATCAAGTCCTATCTAGTGACATAGCCATAATTGGGATCACAACCAATATTTTCTCCCTCTCTCCTTGTAGCATGAGGCCTTTGAGTAGTCATATCTTAAAGACCATCAGATAAGAAGAAAGACCTTATGGAGTTAAACTCTATGGCACGACTTAGAGAATGAAGAAGTGAAATTTCCTAATCATCTAATAGCTTCCTATTCATAAATGTGGTGTGCTTCAAACTTATGAACAAGACTCTGCTAGACGTGGTTTGAGACAATCCTAGAATCATTCTAAACCTTGTGCTCTGATACCAAGTTTGTCACGACCCAGGGGTACACCCTAGATGTAACATGGCGTATTAGACCCTGAAAGGTCCAACACAAGCCACTTAGCATATCATAACATAAAGTAAATAGAAAGGATGTGGAAATCTTAAAACTTTTTCCATACAATCTAAGTCTTTATAAAAGCAAGCAGAAGTCCATAACACTTTGTCTCAAACCATCCAAAAAAACTTGAATAACTCTTTGGGATGCAGCCCATAGAAAAGTCTAAAACATAAAAGAATGACATAAAGGAAAGGTGATCACATCCTCGATGCTATGAGGACTCACCAACTCTTCAACTCCTTTGCACTACTAGTAACCTTGCCACGAGGCTGTAATTCAATGTCACCGGACACTTCATTTGATAAGAATATAGGACAGAGTATGCGTTAGTACAAAATGTACTAAATATGTTAGCTAGCATAACATCATAAGGGTATAACAAAAGTGTTAGCCAATCATAAGACATAAGCTATGAGCATAAGAGATAAGAACATGATCATAAGCATAATCTCCAACATAGACATAATATAAGCATTAATCATCATTAGGAATGATCCATAAACATAGGAGATACTTCGTAATCATAGCTTAGTCAATACTTAGTTTTTCATAACATAAGAGAACTTCTTCCTAAGTAATTTCCAGAGTATACTTGTGCAATGCATGGATAAGACCCCATAATCCCATCCAAGCTAAGTATCCCCTTTGGCCATGATAATCATACTTACCATCTTATGGTCTCATCTTTAGCTTACTTCTCATAGACAAGGTAATCTCTCACCTTTAGTCAAATATATCATGGAAGGCAACTATAGTACAATCCAAGCTAAGCATACTACATATATAAGGAACACTTCATCAGTAGCTTCAAGTCATACTTGTGCAATGCATAGATAAGACCCCATAATTCTACCCATACTAAGTATCACTTTGGGCCGTCATGTAAACTCATTAGCTAAGGACTAGTCCCTCTCATAAAACCATAGAAAACTATGAGGTACTCCCTTCAACACATCTTAGTTCATTATTGGGTTTGAACATTATGAGATGCTTCTTCAAGCATGTCTTAGTTCATTATTACCTTGAAAACTATGAGATGCTTCTTTAAGCATGTCTTAGCTCATTAATGCTTTTGAACACTTCGATATACTTCTTTCATTATGTTTTAGTTCATTTACTCTTGGAACACTATGAGATTACTCTCTAAGTATGTCTTAGTTCCACTTTTGAACTCTACGGGATACGTCTTTAAGCATGTCTTAGTCACTTGGATACGGAGATTGCTACTAGAAACCCGTACTCCACTAGGTGAAGGCTTCTATCTCATGAGACCTACTTTGAGGAAATCCAGACTCTACTATGTGAGAGTCTCTATTGTACTTTGGAAGTCCGGACTGAACTAGGTGTGGTTCTCCTTTCTCTTAGTGCCCAGACCCCACTATGTGTGAACTTCCATCTCATTGTCAATATCCACTTGAGGCCAACCATACACCCTTAGATTAGTTAATAAGCCTTCCTTAACATTCATGTCTCATGGAAGGATGTCCTTGACAATCAATCCATGCTCAACATATTCTATCAAATTTATGCATTCAAACATTCATAAGACATATTAGAAAGGTAAAGGCATTCCACCACAATTCTATCTATTAATCTTCTATTCTCATATAGACTGTACTGTCAAAGCCTTAACATACATAATTTATCATATTAACTTTACTGTCAAATTCCTAGTGATCAACATTCATGACTATAAGACTTACTCTCAAAGCTTTACATCTTACTATCATCATTTATATCTAGATCACAACGTATTATAGTCACAAGCTTCATTCTAAAGCAATTCTAACAATATTTCATCATAAAGGCTCAATCTCAATCATTACTAGTCATGATCCATCATATATGCTTTAATATAATTCAATTCATGTTTACATGCTTCTATTCTTAAACAATTACTATATATGTCATCAATTCTAGAAGATCAACTCCAAGTGTTCAATTTCCCTTCACAAGGCATAAACCCACATTACTTCAACTTCATCAAATAGACTAGGGTTAACCATGGAAAATATGTAATATCATCATAATATCATGATTCACTACTAAATAAATCATAAACAATCAATATCCACTTAATTGGATTCATACTTAACTTAACCCACAATGTTGGCAGGACCCTAACTTGAATTGGGGATTTCATCTTCACAATTGGGGGAATTTTAGGGGGCTCCATAGATGGAAGAATCCATGGATGAATAAGCTAACATACCTTGATTATAAATCCTTACAAATCTTGCAACAATGGAGTCTTGACTTGACCTAGCTTACTTCTATTCTTCTTCTTGTTCTTCACTTCCAAGAAAGATAATTTCTTAGAGGGAATTGGGTTCTTTTTGGTGAGTTGAAATAATGATTTGGAATCACTTAATTAAG
This sequence comes from Solanum paucissectum, assembly GCA_029582445.1. Taxonomy (NCBI): domain Eukaryota; kingdom Viridiplantae; phylum Streptophyta; class Magnoliopsida; order Solanales; family Solanaceae; genus Solanum; species Solanum paucissectum. The sequence goes on along the minus strand of JAJONZ010013584.1, from coordinate 50,234 downwards.
GTTCTAAAATATTTATATAGTAGCTCTAATATATGGTAAAATGACATCACTTAATAACAAAATAATTCTAGAAAGTTCCCTAAACTCCTTCACTAACCGACTTAAGACCAAGACTGCCTCACCCACGAGACCACGCCCACGGGCCATGGGTGGACCCACGAGGCATGCTACTCTTCCGTGGGTGGTGGTCTGTAATATGTTACTGGGACCTTAACCCACGAACCCTCACCCACGGGGCGTGGGTCACTCTACGGGGCGTGAGTCCTTCACGTGAGTGATCTATTTTGGGGCAGCTTTTATGGCAGTCCTAGGGTCTTCCTCAAGGACCCTTGGTTGGTTCTTGGGGAGTCATACCTTGACGTTCTAACCCTAAAAAATTCATTCTAAGTATGGGAGGTCATATCTACAACTCTAACCCTCATTTCAAGCTATAGTTGACCTACTAAATTACAGGGTGTTACATAATATCTCCACCTTGGGAACATTTGTCCTCGAATGAGATCACTCTAAGTAGACTAAGGGTGGCAATATCTAACACCCAGATGAAACACCCAACATGAAATTTATTACAACATAGCATATCAATTAAAAGAGTGTTTTACAAAAATCATTACCTTGGTTTGGAATTTCTCCGAAAGGAAAGCAATGTGGGTTTCTGTTCTTCATATCCTCCTCAGCCTGTCAAGTAGCTTCCTCAACCAACTAGTTCCTTCATAAGACCTTGACTGATGCAACCTCATTGGTTCTCAACTTGTGAACCTGATGATAAAGTATCTCAACATAGACACCATAGAGATAGTAACACCATATTTTTAAAGGAAACACTATATATCCCAACTCTAGATCATGGGTTGGGTAATTCCTCTCGTGAATCTTAAGTTGGCTGGAGGCATAAGCTATAACCTTACCATTCTGCATTAATACAAAACCCAGTCCAACTCTAGACGCATAGCAATACACAACAAAGCCTTATGTAACCTCCAATAAGGTCAACACTTGGACAATAGTCAATCGTGTTTTCAATTCCTGAAATATTTTCTCACAAGCTTCAGACAATTAAATCTTTGTTGTCTTCTGAGTCAACTCTATCAAAGGGGACAGAATAGATTAGAACCCCCTCGACAAAACTTCTATAATAACCAGCCAACCCCAAGAAACTCCTAATATAAGTTGGAGATGTGAGTCTAGGGCAGTTCTACAGTGCCTCCATTTTCTGAGTGTGTCAAAAATCAAGTCAAAACTCACACTTGGAAAATCTGGCATACAGCTCTCTATCTCTGAGTTTGAAGAAGTACTATGAGATGACTAGCATAATCCTCCTCATTCCTCAAATAAATTAGACTGTCATCAATAAACATGATAACGAACATATGTAGATAAGGCTTAAACACTTTGTTCATAAGATCCATGAATGCTACAGGAGCATTAGTCAAACCAAAAGACATGACTAGAAACTCATAATGACCATAGTGGATCCTGAATGTCACTTTCTCGTACTCTCAACTGATGATAGCCCGATCTGAGGTCTATCTTAGAAAAGTAAGTGGCACCCTGAAGTTGATCAAAAAGATCATCAATTCTCGGAAGGGGATACTTATTCAATATAGTAACCTTGTTCAATTGGCCATAGTCAATACACGTCCTAGGAGAACAATCTTTCCTCCTCATAAATAAGACCAGAGCGCCCCAAGGTGAGATACTTGGTCGAATGAAACCTTTATTAAGACAGTCTTTCAACTACTCTTTTAACTCTTTTAACTCAGCAGGAGCCGTTCTATAAGGCGAAATAGAAATAAGTCGAGTATCAGGAAGAATATCTATACCAAAGTCTATTTCTCTCTAAGGAGGCACTCCGGGAAGATCATCTGGAAAGACCTCTAGAAACTCACTCATTACAAGAACTCATTGAATAGAAGGTGTCTCAACACTAGAGTCATTAACTCAGACTAGGTGATAGATGACCCCTTGGAAACTAAATGTTTGGCCTCAAGGTATGAAATAAAATGACCCTTAGGCACTGCTAAACTACTCATTCACTCAATAATTGGCTCATTAGAAAACTAGAACTTAACTACTCGAGTTCTACAATCAACTGAGACATAAAAAACATGAAGCCAGTTCATACCTAGAATAACATCAAAGCCTACCATATCTAACTCGACTAAGTCAACCATGGTGTCCTTGTGATTGACAAAAATGGTACAATCACGATAAACTCTCTCTGCTAAAGTAAACTCACCAATAGGTGTGGAAATACTGAAGGGCTCAAGAAGTTTCTCGGGAAAAATATCAATATTCATAGCAATGTTTGGAGTCACAAAAGATAGACTCACACTTGGATAAAGCAATGCATAAACATCAAAAGTAAAGAATTTGATCATACCAGTGACAACATCAGGTGAATTATCTTACTCTTGCCGACTGGTAATAACATACAGATGGTTTGTTCCTCCGCTTGTCCCTGAAGTATCTCCTTTAGGTGCAACTCTGTATGGTGGAGCCGCTGAATTAGATTGGGCTTTATTGACCCCATAACCACTACCATGCATGTTCTTAGGGCACTCTCTCATGAGCTGACCATTATGACCACACTTAAAGCAACCATTTGAGCGATGAAAACATGCTCCTGGGTGGTTCCTATCACACTTAGTAGATGTAGGAGTCCGATTATCTCCTTATGCCACACTACTTTGAGATTGTGCTAGTCTACATTTGAAGTTCTGAGAATTTTATTTCTTGAACTCACATTTGTTCCTTGGTGCAGGTGCACTAGCAGATGTTGGAGTAGGTCCAATTGGATTTTGTTGGAAAGACAATCAGTTTGCATTGCTCTTCTGCTGCCCAGACTTATTTCCCGTTGTCTTAGCCTTCTTGTTTCAGAACTCTTCTCTATCACTCTTCTTATCTTCCTAAACCGTTGTACATGGATCATCAGCCTTGCTATGTCCATGTCCCCTATAAACATCGCATCCTTACCCTATTTGCTCGATAGTAGAGACAACTCAGACACAAATAAGCTCATCCTGCTCCTCGTATCATAAACCATCTCCGAAGCATAACTGTATAGTTGAGTGAACTTGAGGCTATACTCATCAACACTTATGGATTCCTGCTTCAAGTTAAGGAATTCTCTTACCGTTGCCTCCCTCAGCTCACGGGGAAAGAAATGCCCCAAGAAGGCCTCTTCGAACACAACTCAGCTCACTATTGGTGAACCCTCAACTCTACTCTTCTTCCATTGGTTGTACCAGACTCTAGCAACACCCTTCAATTGGTATGCAGCTAGTTCCACACGTTCATCATTTGCAACATGTATCACCTCAAACACTTTCTGCAACTCTTCCACAAAGTTTGCGGATCCTTAGTGATATTTGAACCGGTGAAGTCTGGAGGGTTCATTCTCAAGAACTCACGGATCCTACATATAGCAGCCACATCCTGTCTATTCCCTCTTTGTTTCCCAGCTTGGTTGGTCACAACCTGACTCAACATCCGGATAGCATCTCAGAACTCAACATTAGTGACATCTCCTTAAGGTTGCACTTCTGGTGCGTTGGGGACCCCTTGATCCTAACGATCAACATTTCTCCTAGCAGAACAACCTCGGACAACTCTTCGTGGAGGCATGATCTGAAAAGATACGCGCAAGCATAAATTAGAAAGAAACTTTTACAGAGTTGAACTTTATCACACGAAAATAGTATGAAAGAAGTGAGATAGATCCTAAATGCCGCACCCTCCTAATTATAGATGTCGCGCACTTCACACCGATAACTAAGACTCTATAGACACGGCTTCATATACACCCTATAGCTCTTGAACTCTCATACCAAGTTTGATAGGCCCCGAGCATACACCTTGGACACGACTAGCACTAGAGAACTATTACTGGTTCACAAGCGAACCCTTGGCCTGACTCAATACTCAGCGGAAGACTTACTCATAAATATAAGAACTCAAAAGTAACTGAATTTATAACAAAACGATTTAACTCAAGTCTCAAGATGATTAACTTAGAACATTTCAAACTATTATTACTGGCCACAAGAGGCAACTTGAGTCTTAAAAACTAACAAAAAGAAAATGGAAAAGACTCCTCAACTACTACTGTCTGTGAAACCTCTAATACTATGAGAGATGTCAGGACAAGACCCCCGATCATCCTAACAAAACTGAAATAATAGAAACAAATAAGAGATTCTCCGGAAGCAAGGAGGCTCACCAAACAACTCTAGGACTGCAAGTGGTATTAACGAAGCGCCTGTTGATCACCATGGTTTCCTGTATCTGCATTATGAAACAATGTAGGCCAAATGACATTAGTACATTGAATGTACGAGCATGTAAGGGTAATATTGAACATAACATGAAAGCTTGAACTTGGAAAGAATGAAGCATACTCACCTCATCTCCACTCAACTCAACCTCAACTCATGGATACTCAATTCAATAAAGGTGAGAAACAACAATAAAGATGTACTTTATATAAAGCGTTTTTAAAAAATAGATAAAAACTCAATGTATTTGAAAATATAATAATAACTCTTATTTAGGAGATTCTCTAATCGACGACCATCACTATGAGCTATGTGATGATACAACGTCTCGACCATGCTGCCAGAACTGTCCTATACCTTGCCGGGCTATAAGACATCCTCAACTAAGTGAATCCACTAAGCTATGCTTAAAAACCAATAAGGAATCATCTAAAAAGTATGATTCTCTCTACCCAGGTTGGCTACATGGCTTATGAGGACTTTGAGTTGTTTGAACTCGTCCCTATATCGGTGCTCAATACTACTCCCAATAATATAACTCAGCTCATCTGTTCAAAAACATTTCCTCATCCTCAAACTTTGAGATTATTACTCAAAAAAATCTCTTAAAAGAGATTAAACTCAAAAACTTCTGATGAACTCATATGGAAATCAATGTTTCCTCTCATTTGAAATGTAAAAACATTTACTCTTGGGAATACTTAGTTCCCATATATTCATTTTGAAAAATGAAACTTAACTCCCCTCATCCTCATACTCAAGTACTCAAGTTTTAAAACGAGTTTTAAAAGTTTTCAAAAGACTTCTCAAAATGACTCGAAAGACTTTCTCAAACTTGACTCTTAACTCTATCTTGAATTTGAATTATGAATTATGAATTCAAAACTTATGATTTATGATATAAAGGATCTCGTGATGAATAAATGTAGTTTAGATAGGTGATAATAAGAAATGAGCGAAGACACTAACTGGGGAGTAAGGCATGACGCAGAGAAGAATTGAATAATTTTGTTACAAAATTATTTTTGAAACAGTGGAGTCCGCGTTCTCTCCTCAACACGAAGATGGACGGAATTTTCTGGGGACTAGAATTTGAAGCATGTCTTCGACGCGAACCTGGGCTCTTATTTTTGTCCGATCTTTTCTTCCTCTACCAAACTCGATTCAACTCATTTCCACTGCAATTCTAAGGTCAAAACTCTTGAATTCTTACAACCCAGAACCATCTCAACGAAACCCACACAAGAACTATCAATTTACTCAACTCATTCGTAAACCCTCACCTCAAGAACTCAAAACAACACTCCATTACCAATTTCTTGGTGAATGCTTGAACTCCTCCTTGTTTCCGCCTCTTGAACAACTCTCAAAACCCTAAGCATAATTTTGATTTATGAAAACTGGTCTAAGTCAATTTATACCCCTAAAATATTTCATAAAATGTTTAAAGCTGATGGGGTAAGGAAAAGACAAAATAACCCCTCATTAATTTGGGTAAATTTCCTTAACTCGACAGGCTGACTTCAAATGTGCATATCTCCCTCATTCAAACTCGAATTTAGCAAACTCGGTGGCGTTGGAAAGAGGATTCAAAGACTTTTCATTTGATATCTTATGGGCCACCTAACTTATCCGGTACTGAAAGTTATGGTCGTTTGAAGTTTACCCAAAACTAACAACTTAAGCTTAACTTGAACAAATCTCAAATTAGCTCTTTTAAAATTAGTTCTTTCTAAATTGAGTAGTTTCTAAGGCCGAGGTGTTACAATATCTACCCCTTGGGAACATTCCTCCTCAATTGAGATCACTCTAAGTAGACTAAGGGATGCGAGATCTAACACCCAGTTTAAACACCCAACATGTAATTTAACACAACATAACATATAAATTAATAAGTGTTTTACAAAAATCATTACCTTGGTCTGGATTTTCTTCGAAAGGAAAGAGATGTGCGTATATCTTGTTCATATCCTCCTCAGCCTCCCAAGTAGCTTCCTCAACCAACTGGTTCCTCCATAAGACCTTGACTAATGCAGCCTCCTTTGTTCTTAACTTGCGATCTAACGATCAAGTATCTCAATGGGAATTCCTTATAAGATAGGCTATCCTTAATACCAATATTTTCAGTAGGTATAATAAATTAAGGATCTCCCATACATTTCTTTAACATTAAAATGTGGAATATCGACTGCTGCTAACTTTGATGGTAGCTCCAACTTGTAGGATACATTGCCAATCCTCTTGGATATCCTGTAAGGACCAATATACTGGGGACTAAGTTTCCCCTTCTTTCCAAACCTCATAACACCCTTCATGGGTGAAACCTTCAAGTACAACCAATCATCCACCTCAAACTCTAAGTCTCTTCTCCTAACATCAGTATAGGATTTCTAACAACTTTACGTTTTTCTCAACCTTTCTTGAATGACCTTCACTTTCTCCATAGCTTGATGAACCAAGTCTGGCCCTATCAACCCAACTTCACCCACTTCAAACCATCAAATATGAGATCTACATCTTCTTCCATGATCCTCACAAGGAGCCATCTGGATGCTAGTGTCACGACCTAGGGGTACCCCCTAGACGTAACATGGCGTACTTGACCCCGAAGGGGGTCGTATACAAGCCCTTAGAAAAATCATAACATAAGATTATAGAAAGTATGGGAAAATTTAAAACTTCTTTAATCCATACAATCAGAAACATTTTTATAAGCAAGCGGAGGGCTTTACTACACCTTTGTCTCAAACCATCTATTAAAACTCTTGAATAAAATACTTGGGACACAGCCCACATAAATGTCTAAAAAAATAAGGAAATGACATAATCAAAACATAAGGGGTTTTTCCTTGAAGCTATGAGGACTCACCAATTCCTCAAATCTTCTTGCACCTTAGAAACCTAGCCTCCAAGCAACTCCATCTCCACCATCCTACATTTGATTATAATGTAGGCAATATGCATAGTACAAAATTTACCAAGTATGAAAGCCAACACAACATCATAAGAGCATCTCAAAATGGTTAGTCAACATAAAACATAAGCATAAGAGATAATAGCATGTTCATAAGATAATCATCATAGTCATAGTATAACCTCCAACATAAGCATCATATAAACATAAGTCACCATAAGACATAGTTAATGAGCATAGGAGAAAAGTCATAATCAAATAAGCATAATTGACTCTTAGTCATCTATACCATAATAGCACCATTCTCAAGTAACCTCAAAAGCATACAAGTGCAAAGCAAGAATAGCATCCCATAATACCACCCAAGCCAAGTATCCCTTTTTGGTCATCTTAGTCATAGTCTATAAGCAAGGTTAAGTCTACCATAATGGCACCATACTCCTAAGTAACCTCAAAATGCACTTGTGCAATGCATGAAAGGCAACCCATACTACCCTTCACACTAAGCATATCCTTGAAGTCATCTTAGTCATACTCACCCTCCTTTGGTCTCATTATTAGTTTAACTCTCATAACTAAGGGAATCTCTCACCTTTAGTCAACTGTAGCAAGGAAGGAAACTATGGCTCAATCTTATGTCAACAAAACTCTTTAGTAACCCTAAGTCATACTTGTCCAATGCAATCATAGAATCCCATAATACTAATCATGCCAAGTACCACTTTTAGGTCCTCTTACTATTATTTCTTGGTTTGGAATCTAGTTCATCTCTTTAACTTTAGAACACTATGGGGTACTCTCTTAAGCACATCTAAGTTCATTGTTAGGTTGAACCCTAAGAAATACTCCTTTTAGTGTGTCTAAGTTCCTTATTCATATGGACCCTATGAGATATTACCTTAAGCATGTCTAAGTCCATTCATACTCTTGAACACTATGAGATAATTCATTAAGTAAGTCTTAGTTCATTTATGCTTTAGAACAGTATGAGATGCTTCTTTAAGCATGTAATAGTTCATTGGATATGGAGATTGCTACTAGGAACCTTGACTCAACTCATGTGAAGTCTCCCATCTCAGGAGACCTAACTTTGGGTAAACCCACAGTCTGCTACGTAAGATTTCCCTCTTTAAATTTGATAGTCCTCACATCAACTAGGTGTGGTTCTCCTTTCTACTTGGTGCCTGGACCCTACCTTGTGTGAAACTCCATCTTATATTCAATATCGACTTGAGGCCAAGCATACGCCCCAAGATTTACTTGTTAAGCCATGCTTAACACTCATAACTCATGGAAGAATGTCCTTGGCAACCAATCCTTGGTCAGTGATTCTATCACTTCATACTTTCAAGCAGTCATAAGGTAGGTTAGGTGAGTTTAGGCCTTTCACCATAATTGAACCTATTAGACTTCTATTCTCTTTTAAAATTTACTCTCAAAGAACTTACACCAATAGTTAATCATATTAGCTTCACCCTAAAGCCCTAGCTATCATAATAACAAAACTTACTCTTAAGGTTTCCTTCTTAATCTCTTCTTTATGCCTAGGGTTCAGGGTATTTTGATCACATCTTTCATTACTAGGTGATTCTAGTCTTAATTGATCATAAAGTTTCAATTCTAACTTTACAAGTCAAGATCAATCATATTCAATAAGTTCTAGTTCAATTCATGATTATATGATCCTAACATTGATCAATTACTACACATGACAATGATTTAGCAAGATAACTCATGAATATTCAAATTAACCTCTAATGGCATAAACTCACAAAACATGTAACTCATCAAATAAACTAGGGTTAACCATTGAAATCACACAATTTCATCATAATATCACAATTCAATGCCAAATTAACCATAAATATGTATTATCCAACCATTTGGAATCATACTCAACTATACCCACACATTGGAAGTAACACTAGCTTAGATTGGGGTTCTTCTTCACAAATTAGGGGATTACTAAGGGGGCTCTATGGGTGGAAGAACCCATAGATAAAAAATCTAAACATACCTTAATCAATGCCCTACCACAAGCCTTTAGCAATGGAGCCTTTGTTCTTGACTTTAGCTTTAACCTCTAGCTTCTTCTTCAACGGAGGTCCTTCTAGAGAGAGAAATATTTGAGAGAGGATGGATTTGGGGTTTTTTGGGTCTTGTGTAAAGTGACTTAAAATTGGGGTCTAATGACTTAAAATAGTCTAAATAGGTAAATAAAATTCATAAAAAATGACCCCCATTTCATACTAACTTAAGATGAATTTACTAAACATCCTTCAACTAGGCAGCCATGGTGCCAGGCACCACGCCCCTCTTCACGAGCCGTCAAGGGCACCACGGCCTGTGGTGGTGCCCGTGGTCCCTTCACCAGTGACTCCCCTCAACTAGCCAAACTTCACCCATACTAAGGCATGACCACGAGCCTTTTCACGAGCCGTGGTCATGACCAGTGGCCGTGAAGTGGCTCGTGATCCCTTAGAAAGTAGCCAAGCCTCAAGGCTTCAACTCCCACGAGGCTATGGGATCTTCAGGGACCGTGCCGTGAAGGTGGTCGTGAACCCTGGGGCAGTGCTTGGCCAAGGTTAGGCAGCCTTGGCCAAGGTTAGGCAGCCTTGGCCTTTGGCTTAGGCTCTGCCCCTTGGCCTTGAACTTTACCCTTGCAACACTATATCAAACCTTAGGTAACCTTATAAATTGTGGGGTCTAACACGTACCTTGACGTTCAACAACTAAACCCCTCATTCTAAGCACAAAAATTCTCATCTACGATTCTATTCCCCATATATCATACCTTAGAACCCTAGCTTAAGGCTCTAGTTTGGTCTACTAGTTTCTGGGGTCTTACAATATCTCCCCCTTGGGAACATTCGTCCTTGAATGACATTTCTAAACACTTTTTAAAGGAAATGACTCTAGACTAGCAGCCCATCATGCATGCAAAATATCTAATGCACATAAGCAAGGATGACAACTCCAATTCCCACCAAATATACTCAATGCAACAAAAGGAAGTAGCAACTTTATCAACAACCCATTAATGCATGAAATTCTCATAACTAGTAATATTCAAGGATGAACAACCATCTCCTAGTCATCAAATGCTCAGCATACTCTCATGGAGCCCATACACAATTTATTTTGAAAAAGCATTCATTTCAAGGAGGATTTTTTCAACTCCAAAAAAACTAAAGCATGCTCAAATACTCATCTCATGAAGTCTATATGCAATTCTCCTCAAATTCACTACAACATGAGGAAAATAATGCATATAAGTCTTTTCTAACAAGACCTAAGCATTTTTATGAACATGAACATAAGGAAATCATGGCAACACATACACACACAATAACCTTACTAAATAGGCACACTATCTCCCCCTTGGGAGTAATCCTACACAAGTTCTTCTAAACATAATTCATAACATATAGGAACAATGAAGCATCATTCATACTAAAGACAACTTCAAGCCCATCATAACAAGTCACAGAAGACAAGAAATCGGGAAATTTACTAAAACACAAACACATACCGGAAGGGACATAAGGAGATCACTCTTGATCTTCTCTAGATTGGAGAGCATAAAACCTATTCTTTTTTTTAGCACTATCATCCGTACCTCTAGAAGCAACTTTCTTATCCTCCCTTCCCTTAGCCTTAAGAACCGGGTAATCTCTCATATTGTGCCTTTCCTTACCACACCCATAGCAACCATCCATGCCGGCTAAGCACTTACCATAATGACTCCTCCCACACTTGGAGCAAGTAGACTTGGGAAATGGAGACCCACTACCCTTCTCTTGGTCAAACCTAGGGGTGTTGGAAGAATCTTGACCGGAATACCTTGGTTTAGTCCTAGGTCTACCTTGTCCATCAGACTGAGCATTAGAAAAGTTCCCATCATCAGTTCTAGCTATTTTCCCCTCCCTATTCATTTTATTAAGATTTTGCTCCTCAATTTGTTGGGCATACACCATGAGACGGGAAATATTCATACTAGGGATAAGCATTGCCGAACAACATTCATTGACCACTAATTTGGACACTCCCATCACAAACTTATTCATCTTGGCCCTTGAATCCCCAACTATGGTTGGAGCATATTTGGATAGTTGGGTAAACTTAAGGGAATACTTTTTCACACTCATACCCCCTTGCTAAGATTTATGAGTTCTTGCCTCTTTAGTTCCCTCAACTCTAGGAGAAAGAACCTATCAAGGAATTGCTTTTTGAAATCTTCCTACTCTATTGGGACCTCTCCTATTGGTCTACTATCTTTCCATTGCTCATGACAAATTTGTGCTACATCCCTCAATTGGTAAGCGGCTAGATCTGCTTTCTCTGTCGTAGTTAATCCCATGATAGCAAGCACCTTATACACCTCATCTACAAAACCTTGAGGATATTTCTCCACTTAGGAGCCATAGAACTCCGGAGGGTTTATCCTAAAAACCTCTCTCACCCTAGAAGAATTCATCCCCCTTATTGGGTTTGGCAGAGCCACCACCGTCTCTATTGGCTTGCGCCGTCAAGTCTTGAGCCAATGATTGCATAGAAGCCCTAAACTCCGCAAGAGTGGCATTCCTAATTGGAGGGTCATTTGGAAATTCAGGAGGAGCTTGTGGAGAAACTTGGTTTGGAACTTGAAGAGGAACCTCTTGCTCCTCATCACCTTCCTCAACTCTCAAGACATTAGCCCTTGTATTAGCCATACCCTGAAAAACCAAAGGCACAAATTAGAAGAAGGGCCTACTAAAGCCAAACTCTATGGCACGACTAAGAGAATGAAGAAGTGAGACTTTTCCAAAGCATCCAATAGCCTCCTATTCATAAAAGGTGGCGCGCTTCACATTTGTGAACAAGACTATACTAGATGTGGTTTGAGACAATCCTAGAACCATTATAAACCTTTGTCTATCATCTCAGATAGAGGTCCTCAGTTTAGCTCTCATTTCTGGAAGTCGTTTCAGAAGGGTCTTGGTACCCAGGTAAATCTTAGGACAACATTTCATCCACATACGGATGGTCAGGCAGAGCATACCATTCAGACCCTATAGGTCATATTGAGAGCTTGTGTGATCGACTTCAAGGATAGTTGGTATGATCACCTACCTCTCATAGAGATCGCCTACAATAATAGCTATCATTCCAGTATTCAGATGGCCCTTTACGAGGAATCGTATGGGCGTAGATGTAGATCTCTAGTTGGCTGGTTTGAAGTAGGTGAAACAGCCTTGATAGGGCCAGATTTTGTTCATGATGCTATGGAAAAATTTTAGCTCATCATGGACAGACTTAAGACAACCCAGAGTCGTCAGAAGTCCTATACAAATGTAAGGAGAAGGGACTTAGAATTTGAGGTTGATGATTGGTTTTTCCTAAAAGTTTCGCCTATGAAGGGGGTGATGATATTTGGCAAGAAAGGTAAGCTCAATCCTAGAGATATGTGGGTCCTTATAGAATCTTGAAAAGGGTTGGTAAAGTGGCTTATGAGTTAGAATTGCCAGCAGAACTAGAAACAGTCTATCCAGTTTTTCACATTTCCTTGTTGAAGAAATGTGTGGGTGATCCAGCATCTATAGTACCATTAGAAAGTGTGGTTGTGAAGGATAGTCTCCCTAATGAAGATATGCCAATTGAAATTCTTGATCATCATCATCAGGTTCGAAGGTTGAGAAACAAAGAAGTCGTTGTAGTTAAGGTTTTGTGGAGGAGTCAGTATGTAGAGGGATCTACTTGGGAAGCACAAGCAGCCATAAAGGTCAAGTATCCTCATCTCTTTCCTTCCGATTCCATTCCAGCTTGAGGTAATAGTTCCTCTCCAGTCTTACAGTTACTCTTGCATAAATTCAGTCTTAGTATCATATTCCTTCAATTATACTTGCATTTTTAGCGTATTTGCATGTTCATTGAACTTAGTTCAATCGGATTTCAGTTTCTAGTACTTAGTGGTAGGGATCGCACCTCATTCCCTCCATATTCATCCAGTTTAGTCTTTATTTGAGGATGAATGTTCCCCGGGGGGAGTTAATGTAACACCTCGTATGCTAGAAAGACCAAAATTTTAGAGTTTCAGAAGTTGCAAGTGCCACCAATCGGGCAACCTACGGACCGTAGGTTGACCCACGGATCGTAGGTGGGGTCCATGGTTGGCCACCTGTAGCTCCCTCCCCATAAACCTAGAAAATTCAACTAAGGGTCGACCCACGGCTGGACATATGGACCGTAGGTCAGACCACGGGCCGTGGTCCTGGCCCGTAGATCAAGTCCCCAAGAACCCCTCCTCTGAAGTCGATTGACAGACTCACAGGACGAGCCATCAGTCGATCGACAGTTCGTTGGTCAGGCTTGTCGATTGGCCCTGACTGTTTTAAGTCAAGGGTCATTTGGTCTTTTCCCCTATGCATTGGACACCTAAACTAAGTCGTTTAACCCCTAAACTATGTTGTTTTGGTCAGTTCTAGCCTAGTAACTTATCAGCCTTTATCCTAAGCGATTCATTCACCAAAACCTCATAAAAACTTTGAGCAAAAAGGAGAAAAATATCGACCAAAACCTCTCCAAGAACATAGAAAATTTCCTTCAGTTATAGCCCCGATATCGAAAGATTTTTCTGTGGAATTCTTCACTAGGTATGTGGGATTTCACTAGTGGGTTCCTTTCACCTATTAGTTCCCGAGAATTCAGTCAGACTCTTGATTCCCTTTATATTGTTAGACATAGGGTTTCTTGACTTTAGAGAATTATTGTGATTTAGTTGCTAGAATATTACTAATCAGATTTTCATGTTGTTGTAACACTGTTGCTTAGTTCCTTGCATAAAATTCAGAACCCTAGTTCTGTAGAATCATTTAGTTCATGAATTACACTTGGTAGGTTAGTTTATAAAGATATACATGCCTCAGATTCAAATGTTTCATTATCAGGACTTAATGTTGCATTTTCAGTTAGCATGTCAGAATCTTGAGCTATCTAGTTTAATTCAGTTATATTGTATTGTACACATTCTAGTTGGGAGTAGGCTTAATAGCGATTTAGACTAGGGTCAATCACTCTCATAGTCCCCGAACTACGTGCCCCCATGGTTAAGTCCCCTTTGTTCACATCATATTTAGTGATCACACCAGTCATGCCTTTATAACCCTGGCAAGGTATATTGCGTCTTGTCGATGGGACATATACATCAGACTCCACGTTTAGCTTACGTGGTTTTATGTCGGTTATTAGTAGCTCCCACAGTCAGGTTCTACTGCATTAATCAGGTTACCAGTTACATTTCAGTATACAATTTCAGCATGCTATGTACTTGGTCATTCCATTCAGTATGGTTCATGTTCAGTGTATCTCAATACCTTAATCATGTTCATCTTATATCATTGCTCAATGTGTGATGTTCAGTTATGTATATTGTTCAGATTTATCCTATCCTGCATGCTCAACACCTTTTAAGTACTGGCGCATACTCTGTGCTACATCTTCTCATGATATAGGTTCAGGTCCTCAGCATTCATATCATGCATAGATCGGTTCCCGATATTTAGTTAAGAAGTATCAGTGGTGAGTCATCATTCTTCGAGGATGATAGACATGTTTTCTTTTACTTTCAGTCTTTCAGTTTTGCTAGAATTAGCTGGGGGCATGTCCCAGCATCTTTAGTCAGCTAGAGGCTTTTATTCAGTCATAGTTAGATTCAGTGTTAGATTCGATTTTGATCTTTCAGATGTTAATTGAACTCTTAGTATAGTTTATATCATCATACTTAGATTGGGTATCCCTTATCATTTCAGTTTATTTTATGATTTAAAGCTGCCACACAGTATTTCTCATTTTAGTAAATCCTTAAGTATTCTTATGATATGTCAGTTCAGGGTTAGCTTAGGGTCACTCGTGATCCTAGGTCCCGTGTTACGTCAAGGGGGTAGCCTCGGGGCGTGAAAACTTTGGATATGATAAGGTAATTATGTTTAATTACAAACTCTTCGACATGATTTTGAAACATTGTTCATGAATGAAAATGAATTTGTGCAAGGATATTTGCTTAGAACATCTGCTATAATTAATAGAATGAGATCCTATGGTGAGAAAATTGATAATCATATTGTTGTGTCTAAAGTGTTGAGAAGATTAACCACCAAATTTGAGCATGTTTTTACTTCAATTGAGGAAACTAAGGACCTATCTACCTATTCTTTCAGTGAATTAATGAGTTCCTTGCTAGCTCATAAAGATAGGCTAAATAGGTCTCGTAAGAAAGTTCAAGAGAAGGCATTACAGGTTAAGGAGGAGTTTTCCTACAAGGGAAAAGCAGAAAACTCCGCAGGATGAGGATATGGCTGAGGCAATTTCTGTGGTAAGGGTCGTAGTGGCAGTGACAGAGGTAGAAACTCAATTGGTGAATTCTTTTAGTACAAGAGCAATTTTAAATGTCGATACTACAAGAAATTTGGCCATGAAGAATTTTATTATTGGATGAAGCAGAAAGATGAGCATAAAGAAGCCAATTTTACTCAAAATATGGAAGAATAAAATAAGTTGTTTATGGCTAGATCAAAAATAACTTAATGTGTGAATGTTGTGTGGTTCATTGATAGCGGATACTCAAATGACATGTCATGTTCGAAATCTCTATTTAGAGATCTTGACGAGTCCCAGAAAAGTGGGTTGCGACTAGGAGATGACAAACAAGTGCACATTGAAGGGAAAGGTACAATTAAGATAAAAGCTATCCACAGTAATGTGAAGCTTTTATATGATGTGCAATATGTCCCTAATTTGGCTCATAATCTGTTAAGTGTTGTCCAATTGATGACCACTAGCTACTAAATTGTTTTTTATGATAATGCATGTGAAATTAAGGACAAAAAATCTGGACGCACGATAGCTCGTGTGCCTATGACAAAAAATATGTTTCCTCTTGATATTTCAAATGTTGGTAATAATGCCTTAGTTGTTAAAGGATAGAATGAGACTGATTTGTGGCACTTACGTTATGGACATTTGAATGTTAATGGGTTGAAACTTTTGGTTATAAAAGAAGTGGTTATTGGCTTGCCAAAACTCAATGAACTTGACTTGTGTGAAGGATGTATCTATTGGAAGCAAACTAAGAATTCATTTTCAGTGGGAAAATCATGGAGGACTACAACTTGTCTTGAACTTATACATGTTGATTTGTGCGGGTCAATGAAAATACAATTCATTGGTGGAATTCGATATTTTTTATGTTTACTGATGATTACAACCGCTTTAGTTGGGTTTATTTCTTGAAATTCAAGTCTGAAACTTTTGAGAATTTCAAGAAATTTAAGGCATTTGTAGAGAATCGAAGTGGTAACAAGATAAAATTACTCTGTATCGATAGGGGTGGTGAATTCTTGTCTAATGATTTTAATTTGTTCTATGATGAGAATATAATTCATAGGCAACTTTTAGTGCCATACATACCGAAGCAGAATGGTATGGCCGAGCGAAAGAATATGACGGTGATGGAAATGGCTCGAAGTTCACTGAAAGCAAAGGGTCTGCCATATTATTTTTTATCGCGACCCAAGTCTACACCCTGGACGTAGGGAACACTCAAGAACCATTGTTGGTCCCCAAGCGAACCCTCATCCTGGATGACTATAAGCGGAAGACTAATTCAAGCTTAAAAACTGAATATAATTCATGAAGCTCAAATACAAGCTTTAACTCAAATGATTTACTCTGAATATAAATAGAATATTCAACTAGCCAACAATAGGCAACTCAAGTCTTTAAACCATTTAATAAGATAAATGAAATAGACTTCTCAAACTCTATTGTCTATCTATGAAACCTCTAACTGACAAATATGGAAACCGTGACAAGACCCATGACATCCTAACAACTAATATAACTTAAAGTACAAGTGCAACCCTCCGGAAGCAAGGAGGCTCACCATAGCTAACTCGAATTGCATGCGGTATCAACGAAGCACCTGTTGATGATCCTGAGTACTTGTATTTGCATCATGAAATGATGCATGCCAAATGGCTCAGTACATGGAATGTACGAGCATGTAAGGGAAATTCTAAAGCATAACATAAGCTTGAACTTGATAAAAAGGAAACATACTTACCTCTTCTAAACTCACTCAACTAACTCAACTCAAGAATAAGATACTCAACTCAAAGATAAAATATTCAACTCAGTGAAATAAGGATCAACACAATAATAAGACACTCGACTCTTGGTACTCAAACTCTGGATACTCAACTCAATATAAAGCAACAATAAGAGATGCACTATATGAAAAGCTTTTAAAACAGTAGAAAGCAACTCAATGTATTTAAAAAATACAATATACTCAGTTTGTATGCAAGGATACAATATAAACTTTTTTTTGTATATGAAAATACAAGTAAACTCTAGGTATATAAAAATACAAATATCTCTGTGGGATTTTATCTAACCGACAACCATCACTTATGAGCTATGTGATGAAACAACATTTTGCCTTACGCTACCAGGGATGTCCTATACCTTGCCAGGGGTATAGAACCTAAATAATAAGTGGATCCACTAGTCTATGCTAAAAAACACTAAGGAATCATCTAAAAAGTATGACCCTTTTCTACCCACGTTTGCTACATGGTTATGGGAGTTGTGAGTTGTCTGAACTCTCCCCCATATCGGTGCTCAATACTACTGCCAAAATATAACTAGCCCATATGTTTAAAAACATAACTCTTTATGTGGTTTGAGATAAATACTCAAAAACTAGCCCAAAGGCTCTCTGGGAAATCAGTGTTTCCTCTCTTACTTAGATGTGAAAGCATTTACTCTTTACTGAAAAACTAGCTCAAAGGCTCTATTGGAAATCAATGTTTTCTTTCTTGTTTAAATGTGAAAACATTTACTCTTTGGGAATACATAATTCCTATAAACTCTTTTGAAGAAAATGAATTTCATCCGTTACTCTTTACTCAACTCAAAGCTCAAGTCTTAAAACAAGTTTAAAGCATTTGTAAAAGACTTCTTAAAATAGGATTCATGCCGAATTATGGACGTGAATGAGTCAATTCAACATTTTCAATAACCATAGATAGAACTCAATACTTGGAACTCAAGAACTTCAATGATACTACTCATTTCAAGAATACTCAACTCAGAGGGTTCGTGCAGAATTATGAGCATGAACTACTCAACTCAAGGACTCAAAGATACTTCTCATCTCAAGACTGATCGACTTATAGGGTTCATGCGGAGTTATGGGCATGAACTACTCAACTCAAGGACTTAATGAGTAACATGTAATAGTCCCATGATTAGGAATATAATCTCAAAAGGATTATGAACTCAATACTCAATCCTTAAAACTTGAAGATACTACTCCTCTCAAAGTTAATCAACTTATGGAGTTCATGAGAAATTTATGAGCATGAACGACTAGACTCGAGGGTCTACATAAAAAAATGGAATTTATGTATACAAATCTTCCCATTCTCATACTTGCTTTCTAAAAACTTAGTTCAAATCGATGGTTGATCTCAAAGGATTCACAATTGAACACATTAGCTTTCTTGAACTATACTGTTAACTCTCTCTTGAATGTGAATTATGAATTCAATAGTTATGGTTCATGATATGAAGGATATTTTGATGATAAAGTAGACTCTTGAATACATTCTCCTCACTCTCATACTCACTTGCTCGAGTCTTGAAACAAGTTATTAGAAATTGTAGAAGACTCCTCAAAAAGACTCGTAGGGACTTTCTCAAATTGTTCGAAAGAACTCTCAAGACTTAACTCTTAACTCTTCCTTGATTTGAATTATGAATTCAAGGTTATGATTCATGTTATGAATAATTTCTAAGTGTTTAGAAGTATCTTAGAGTAGTTAGAATTGGAAGAGGGTGAAGGTACACCTTAAAAGAACTCAAACGAAGCAACCGACTGCAAACTGGACGGGGCAGGCGACCCTGGCGTGGGGCGCCAGCCCCTAAACTACAAATCATAATTTGGGGTGCACTGGCTGGCGTGGCGCACCAGGCATCAACCAAGAAAACCCGACGATTTTCTTTACTGGTTTTCTCACCCTAACTCTTCTAGAATCGAACGGTTTCTTCCCCCAATCACTTGGATTTGATTACCCAACATAAGTACACTCTAATCTACTCAATATAGCACTCAAAACAATCACTTTCATCTCAAGAATTCATCAAAACCCCAACAAAAGAAGATTTAGAATGAACTTCAAGAACACTTATCAAGAACTCATCAAGAACTCTAATCTTTCAACTTCAAAAATGAAATTGCACTAAAAATAACATGATTGGCGTGTGATTGAACAAACTCAATACTATGGAAGCTTAAATACCTCTTAGGGATCAAATCCATGGCGAAAATCTGCAAGAAAACTCAAGAACCTCGATGAATGCCTTGATCCTTTCTCTTTTCTCCTCTTTTCTCTTCTTTTCTTCTTGAACTCTCAACTAAAACCCTAGGCGTATATTAGGATTATAAAACTAAACCAAATCATATTAGACCCCTAAAAAATTACTAAAAACAAATTAAATCTGATTGGGTAAGGAAAAGACCAAAATACCCCTTACTATTTTTGGATAACTTTAAATAGGCATATCTCACTCATCCGACCTCGAAACTTAGCAAACTTGGTGGAGTTGGAAATATAATTCAAGGACCTTTCATTTTCCATCTCAGGGTACACCTAAATCATCATGTACTATGAATTATGACCATTTGAAGTTGACCCAAATCTTAAAGGAACTTAGGAATGACTTCAATGAACTATCCTTAGTTCTTCTTGAAACTCAAGGTGCTACATCTAGTGACCTTAACACTTAAGAAAATTTTAAATTACCCGGTAAGATCCTACTCAGAACGAAGGATGGTTCGAGTCTTATCTCAAAAAGTTTCTAGGGTGTTACAATTTTTGGGGAGAAGTTGTTGCTACTACTGTTTATCTTTTGAATATATAATCAAAAAAGGTTTTTTGGAACACAACACCTCTTGAAGTTTGGAATGAAAAGAAGCCTCGGGTAAGCCACTTAAGAATCTTTGGTTTTATAGCATATGCTTTGGTTAATTTTCACTCTAAGCTTGATGAAAAATCTAGAAAATGCATTTTTGTTGGCTATAGTCTTCAATCAAAAGAATATCGTCTATATAATCAGATAAGTGGCAAAGTGATAATAAATAGAAATGTTGAGTTTAATGAGGATGCAAGTTGGAACTTTAATTCTGGGAACATGATATCCAATATCCAATTGCTATCTACTGATGAAGAACATGTAGTAGATTCTGGAAATTCACCCAATTATTTTCCTGTAAGTTCATGTGTAAGCTCGTCAATTGCACCATCAACAACTTTTGCACCTGATGAGTCTTCTGTTGAGCCGATTCCACTTAGAAGATCAACAAGGGAAAATAAATTGAATCCTAAGGACTCTAATAGTGTAAATAATTCTTGTCAATTTGTTTTTCTTGATTCAGATCCTGTTTGATATGAAGAAACAATAGAACAATCTGAATTGAAGAATGCTATGACTGAAGATATGCAAGCAATTGGAAGAAACTCTATATCGGAGTTTGTTGATGCACTTGAAGGAAAGAATGTAATAGGGCTCAAATGGGTGTTTCGAACAAATTACAATGCTCATGGAGAATTCAAAATCATAAAGCTCAGTTTGTGGAAAAAGGATATTCACAACAACAAGGTATAGATTTTGAAGAAATTTTTTCTCCTATTGCACGATTTGGAACAGTGAGAGTTGTTTGGCTTTGGCTGCAATTATGTTGCTCGTGTATAAATTTGATGTGAAGTCCACTTTTTTGAATGGTAATCTGGAAGAAGAGGTTTATGTTTCACAACCTCAAGACTTTGTTATTAATGGCAATGAGAACAAAGTCTACAAGTTAGAAAAGCTCTTTACGGGCTAAAGAAAGCTCCACGTGCATGGTATAGTAAAATTCATCATTCTTTCCGGATAACAGATTCACAAGAAGTAAAAATGAGCCCACTTTGTACTTGAAGAAACAAGGTAATGGAGAATTTTTTGTGGTTTGTCTCTATGTTGATGAAATGATTTACTTTGGTTCCTCAAAATCTTTAGTTAATGATTTCAAGTCCAGTATGATAATAAACTTTGACATGTCTAACTTGGGCTTACTGAAATATTTCTTGGGGCTTGAGGTGATCCAAGATAAACATGGAATTTTTATTTCTCAAAAGAAATAAGCAGAGGATCTTTTGAAAAAATACCATATGATGAACTGTGAAGAAGCAGCTACATCGATGAATGTCAATGACAAGTTGCAACATGCAGATAGAACTGAGAAAGCAAGTACAAAATTGTTTAGAAGTTTAGTTGGTGGCTTGAATTATCTAATGCACCCTAGACTTGACAATGTATTTTCTGTTAATGCTGTGTTCAGATTATTGCAAAGCCCCACAAAGAAACCTTTTGGTGTTGTGAAATGAATTCTTCGTTATGTGGCTGAAACAACAGACTTTGATATCTGGTATTCTAAAGCACCAAATTTCAGATTGGTTGGCTTTATTGAGAGTGATTTTGCAGGCTGCTTGGATGACCAAAAAATCACTTTCAGAAGTTGTTTCAACTTTGGTTTCGGAGCTGTGACATGGAGTTCAATGAAGCAGGAGACACTAGCTTTGTTGACATCTGAGGCAGATTATACAACAAGAAGTTTAGCAGCACGACAAGTTTTATGGCTCCGGAAACTACTTGAAGATTTTAGTTACGAGCAAAAGGAGTCTACTGAGATTTTTTCTGATAGTAAATCAGCAATTGCTATGGTTAAGAATCCATCTTTTTATAGGAGAACTTAGCACATTGATGTGCAATATCACTCTATCTTAACTTTGGTAGCTGATGGAAGAATAGTGCTAAAATTCTGCAGCACAAACGACGAAGTAGCAGATATATTTACGAAGTCTTTTACTCAGGCTAAGCATGAATATTTCAGGTTGCAGTTGGGAGTGTGTGATTGTAATTTAACATTCAAGTTAGGAGTTCATGCTTTTAAGGTAACTAGATTCACCGCACGTGTGTTGCACGTTGTTGCCTTGTTTTGCGAATGAGATAACTCTGTTAATGTATTCATATTATATTAGTTACCATATATCGTTTTTTTTGTAGATGACTTTGCGTTGAGTTGTAGCCGTTATTAGCGGGTCTCTACGATGTTTTTTGTCATTACACCATACTTAGTGACTGGTGAAGGTATTTTGGTTGTCGATAAATAGGGTATGTATTGTCAAGCGTTGTATTCTATATTTGTTATTAAGGGATTTGTTACTAACTTTTTGTGCACAAAGTATAACGGTGGGCCGTTAGGTATGTGGCGCCCTGAACTTCATGTCCCATTTAAATAGTCTCTAATCAGTGTACTGCACATAATATATATAATAGTAATGGGCTATTTGATAGTTGTCTGAATACATCCAAGTCCAATTTCATTAGCTTCATGTGCTGTTTGTTTAGTTGTTGCCACGATTTTTTCGGTCCTTCGCAAAGCCCTTTCGACATCTAACAGTATTTTCCGCTTGACCCCTGCAGCAATGTGTGTGACCATGGTATAATTTGTGTATCTTTAGTAGGTTGGTAAGTTAGTGTTTGGTGTTAAATCACATATTGGTGAACATACCTCTAGTTTTGGGTTGTTGTTTCTGTTGAACTTCCATGTTGTATTGAACTACCTTCCAGGTAATGCTTTGTTGTATGTAAATTCGAAAATTTGTAAAGTCGATAGTTGATATTTTCGTAGTGTGTAACAGTATTTTAATATATATTTTAAAATCAATAGTTTGTAAGTAGTTACTGTAGATATAAAAAAAAATGCTGTGAAATGCAATTTTCATTTGAATTTGAAAGCGGACTAACAAATATGAGTTCATACATAATTAGGTATTAAGATACAAACAGTGGGTAAGCAGGAGAAGGTAGACATTGTTTAAATACATAATTCAGAAAGGCAACTATTTTTTTCCTGCTTTTGGTTTCTTTAGTTTGATGTGGGGCACTTCCATTGTGGTTTTCTTGGCCCTCTTCCTGCGCAGTGTGACTATGTTTTTCTCTTCTTCCACGATAATTGGTGTTTCTTCTTCCAATTGTTGTATTTCTTGTGCAATTAAACTCCTTCGGGGGTTCGATTCATTCATATCAAGTCGGACAAGGAAGTTGAATTGCTTGTCTTTAGTACAGACCAATTTGTGATAGTTGGTACATTCTTCCTTCTGGATAAGATGTAAGCAATTGGATATGGTAGTTGGAAAGGTTGCCAGTAAGGTACTTATTACACTATGTAAATATGGTGTTAGATTGAGTCAACTGTATAATTACATGTCATACATTTCTTGAGGTTGATTCAATGTACTCTTGCACGCTGCAGCCTAGTAGATATTTAGCTGCTTCAAAAATTATAATGCGAGCACGTTCTTCTCCACCACACACTTCAAGACGTAAGCAATATCTTCAAAAAATGCAGAGTAATTTTATATTTAAAGTTAATCTGTTTTTTAATAAGTAAATGTTGAATGGAGTTATAATCAAGTCGAACCTCAGTTCATAATCAACATTCTCAATGTTGCAATTGGCACAAGCTGTTGTCTCGTCCATAACTTTCACTCTCCTGTGACACTTTTTGCAAGATGAATACCATGGCTCATCTTTATTGAGGATATATTTAATTTTTGCTTTGAACTTGTACATACAATTCTGCAAATCGCCAATATACCATAGTCGTTATTATAATTTGAGCATACAAATAAAGTATAATTTTGGAGAGCTGAGGTATCAATTAGTCTGTACCTGTGAATAAGGCTACAATCCATCACGAATATGGGCCAACGGTACTTCTATGGCTCTTCTCATTACCTTACTAGGTGAAATAGTAATATCTTTGTTTTCGGCCTTTATGATTTCACGCCTGCATTTACAATGAGGTTAGATTACTAAATCACCCATTTAGAGTTAGGTGTGTTTAGTGCATAGGTTATTCGGGTTTATGGTGGTATTACTATGGAAGATCAGAACAATGATAACAGAGAGGATATATGTTGTTATTAGCTATGTTCAATTTCACCTGGCTATAATGTTAATGTATAGTTCAAATATTAGTTGCGACAGTTGGCTTAAAGTGATAGGGGAGAACATATTTGTGAATAATGCAATATACCAGGCGTGAAGGTCCGTTGCTTTTCGGAACATTGGATTGATCAAGACGCTGCTTACGGGAATAGTAGAGATCCCAAAAGTCCCTAGTATGACAAGAGGATGCTAAAAGTTTTGAAACAACAATTATACGTAATTATTGCGATAAATGCCTACAATAGACTGTCGGATATCTTTATAGATTGAGAGTCTACGTCACATAAGGCAAGTATGGGTATCATCTTTCAACTTTTCCAGGAATGATCCGTCATTTTCAGCAAAATCTCCCCCATAGAGTAACAGTTGTATGCTCCATGCTGGATTGTTAGATAGAAGTGAAAGATCAATACATCACCAAATCTCTATATAGTGGGTAGATTATGCATGATCAGAACTTACAGTTCATTAGTAACAACTATTTCCCGTCTTTAGCTTCTTTAATTTTGAATGAGGAGATTCACCGAAACTAAAACACAAATCAAGTATCCAAATATTTCATGTAAATTAGTGATAGCTATAACGTAATAGAGCATGAAAATAACTGTTTATTTGTGTGGATAGTTACCTAGACTAGCACCATTAGGTAATTTCTCAGCATGGTCCAATGATACAATGCCATCAGAGAACTTTTGTGTTGCAACTTGATGGGTAGATTCCTTTATGATTGTGGTGTCTGTAAAGGCCAATTCAACTTCTTTATGCACAGAGCAGTAGTTGGGGTTGACGCGATCTAAGCGCCCATTCGCAATGTAGTAACTCTTATTTGCCTTCAAGAAGTCCTTCCATGTTTCGATATGCTTATTAAATAGTGTTGCTTGAATCTTTGTACCCTATTATTAATAAAACGGAGGCGGTGGCATAAGTACAACAAACATGAATGATAATATACTAATACTAACGTAGTAACAGTGTACTAATACTTTCATCACAGAATTAACGGACTGTTTTGGTATATTGTTTATTGGGACACTGTTTTGCTAGTTCCATTTCAGTCGCCATGTGGCTTGAATCTTGATGAGTGAAGGTACCTGAGGAGATGAGTGTACCAGTGTTAATTACAGGGGTAAATGTGTATCAGTACCATTGATGAGGGTAGTGTATGGTATTAGTCGGCAAGAATTGGCAGGAATTTGATACATTCAAAACATTATCAGTGAGATGCAACATAAAGAGTGCATGTGTAAGGTTAAAAGCAAACCATATATGGGAAACCTGTGATTACAAATGCAGGGGACTATATATAGTCAGTACAACAAATAATAGTCAGTGTTTACATTGTTGCAAGGGGAAGAAACAAAGTGAATGATTGGGTTGTACTATTATGCAATGTTGCATCTGGAATGTGTTTGAATTTGTTCACTTTCAGAATGCAGTGAGTAATTGTAAAAGCAGCAGTGGTAATGAAAGATTAAACTTAAAAGGGGTTAACTTACAATTTGGCAAAGACCAAAACAGATGTGCAGATGTTGTATTTGCGAATAATCTGTGTGTAGGTAAAACAATTTCATTTGCAAAGGAAAAGATTAGGTTTAGTTAAGCAGTTTTTTAATGAGAGGGTGTGGCGTTACATACATGTGCGCCAATTGTAATTGTTGCGTGTTTGATGGGGTAAACCATCTGTGTTTTTAAGGTATAAATAGTGAGAAGCGATGGGTTACGTCTGTTTGGGAATGGTGGAAGAGGGTGTCTGTTCGAAACGGTGGCTGAAGTGGTGGGGCTTGCGATTTGAAGGTGCCAGGGGTGGAAGTGGCGGCGTTTGCGAATGGTTGTGTTTAGCGTGGGGGTGGAAGTGGTGGTGTTTGCGATTGGGTGTGTTTAGCGTGGGGTTGAAGGGTAAGTCAGGGGTAAATTAGTAATTTGACTTTTAAGTTAGTAGTTCATGCTTTTAAAGTAATATATATATAGAAGATAGATATGATTTTGGTACGTGTATTGTCACATTATTTAATGTTTTCATATTACAAGTTTAATTGTCATGTGTTTGTCATATTATTTAATGTTTTCGTATTACGAGTCTATCAGTCATCAATATTTTTACGTTTATTTAATATTTCATATTATGTGAATTTATTACTAGATTTACATATATATATATTGCTATATCGGGAGGAGATCCTTGAAACAACATAAAGTTATCTATGCGTGACCTATATGTCACCGGTTTGAGCCATGGAAGAAGTCACTAATGTTTGTACTAGGGTTGGTCATTTACATCACATCCCTTGGTGTCAGACCTTTCCTAGGACCCATTAACATGGAATGACATTCCTTAAAAGACTTTTTCATGGGGGACAAAAAATCAAGACCACTCTATTTCGGGGACAACTTGTGAAATTTTCTGAAGTTGGATGACATATTTGATCCTTTTCTCTTTAATAAATGGCCTTTTAAAACAAATCTCTTACATGTTTTACGTACCTTTCAGGAAACAGTCTAATGATCCCTTCTGAGCAACCTGATAATCGTATGAGAAATGTCTGACTACAATCTAAATTATGTAAGTTATTACAAACATCAGACAATAGCATATTATGGTGTATCTAAGGTTGAGAAATATATGAGCAGACATTATAGCCGATCTAATATTATCCGGGAGGATAATTTTTTAAGGGTTATATTTTGGGCAAGTTCACATAAGGACAAAATGTAAATGCTAATCTATTTGATAAATCACTCAAATAAATAAGAAAAAATTTCATAAATATCCGTTTATCAAAATAATGACCCACAAATATATACTCTCACCAGTTTCCTGCCATCAAACACTGAAAAAGAAGCCTACAAAGTTAACAACACATCACGAGTAAAGACTCAAGAGCTGATAGAGATAGGCCCTCTCCTGATATTCAATCCAAATACCGTGAGGCACATCAGGAAAGAGATTACCCAGGAAGAACTTACTTTTGGAAGTTACGGATTCCATTAAGGAAGTTGAGTATTGATGACTATACTCTATTCATCGTGAAAATGATCAAAGTTAATTTTCAAATTATTTTCTAAGGTTTGTGATTAACGAATTAGTCCTATGATTGGAATATGTGGATTCTCAATTTTTTGTCTGCTTTTCTGTACTTGTATTTGCAAGAAAAGATTCGCTGATACTTGTGCAAATGATTCAAGAATCTGAACCTAAAGGATTTGCCCATTTAGTTACTTTACCATGTAAAAAATTCTACACCAGCGATGGATATTAATTAAACTCATATTTTTGTCCACACTTCACATAAGATAACAATCTTGGAATTATTATCCTGAATTTAAATGCCAAAATGACAGACTTTTCCTATTTTATAACTCTTCTCTGAAATAAGTTTAAAATTTAAAAATAGTAATAATTTTCTCTGATTTCCTCTCAAAGTTGGACTAGAAAACCTAATTTGTGTCTTTATAAGGTGTTACTGCCTCTCTCTTTTTCAGTGTTTTATTTTCTTGAAAATTGTATCCTTCCTTGGTTTCTGCGATGGCTGATCAAAGGCCTTAGCTTAGCTTGAAGAAGGCCTTCTTTTACAAAAAATTTCCATAAAAAACTGAAGAAGAAGCTTGCAAAGTTAACAACACTCCACATGTAGTGACTCGAGAACTAGTGGAGATAAGGGACTTATACCCTGCAAAACCCATGGCAGATCAAGAAAAAGATTACCTTTGACGAGATCATTGTTGGAATGCTGATGATTCCATTTTTCGAGATGTTTGAGTACATCCTTCGATACAGGACTTTGGACATGGACAAAATTTTGGAGAACAGTTGCAGTGTCTGTGTTGACATGTGGGATGTAACTGAGGGGAATGTCTCTAAGAAGTATGAAAGTGGAAGTGTTTGGCTAAGGAAGGTGTACAGTGATGATTTTTCTCTTTGGTGCATCAAATTATTCAATGATCACGGATTGGACGATGGTGATGAAATTGGGCTTTATTGGAATCCTAGATTTTCATGTTTAGTGTTCAAATTGCTTTCTCAGGTTGGCTCTTAGTGGAAAGGTCCAATAATTTAGGACCAGAAACAACATAATATCATAGTCTTTGGTTTAGTATTACTCTTTCATATAATTGTAATAGTTGAAGACATAATTGTGAAATTGGAATTCTTGAAGTTCCCAATTTAGTATGCGCAATTCCCTTTTTGCACTTGTATTTTCATTCCCTATTATTATAGTGTTCTTTTTAGTTTGTATAGTAGTTTAGATAGTTGTGATGTTCTTTGTCCACCTACAAATAAGGTTAATGCGAGAAATAAGTTGACATACTCACAAAAAATGCCTGGAAATAAGGACCTAACATGACCTAATTAAGGACCCCATTTTGGCATACCCCCAATGATACAAGATTACCCCTTAATCATCAGAGCTAAATCTTTAATTTGATGGATTTCGTACAATAGAGTGCAGTAAATAAGATATCTATAGAAAATAAGAGTACAAAGTATTAGGGAATGTTTGAATAAAGGAATGTGTTTTATAAATTGAACAAAGATGTATTAAGTTAAGACAACTAATTTTGTAACAATTTAGGGTCTAAACTCATTCAATCATCTGACTGAAAGCTTTTGGATTAGCACAAGAATAATGCTACATTCATTCAAGTCTTTGTTTCCATTTTTCTGCATAATCCAAATTGCTCGTTGCTCAAGTGTTTCTGAAAATCCTAGCTAATAATAAGAGTGAAAGAAGGATAAAAGAAGAAAGGCAACTTCAACTCTTGAAATGTCAGTAGAGCAAAATAAATATCCATAATAGTAGAGTCCATACCTTAAATAAGGGAAAAAGAGCTTAATTCCTGTGAAAACTCAAGCTGTTTGATCTTGAAAGGTCTTTAAGAAAGAACATTCTATTTTAGTCCATACCTTTTCTGCAGTTTTACTAGAATTGATCTAGGATCGCGGATTGGGTGTTGGTGATGGAATTGGGTTATATCAGCATCCTAGTTTATTATCAAGGTTTATTTTCAAATTATTTTCTAAGATTCATTATTCAAGAATTAGGCCTGTACTTTTTCTTTCCTACTTGTGATTGGAATATCTAGATTCTCCCATTTTTGTCTGCTTTTCTGTACTTGTATTAGCAAGAAAAGTTTGGCTGATAGTTGTGTAAACAATTTAAGAATTAAGACCAATAAGTTGATGTATATGGAGTATGAATATATGATGATTTTGCAGATACCTAAATTTTGTCTTCTTAATCTGCTCTTTTGTATTGGGAGTAAGAGTTAAGAAAAGATTTCTGGCACAATCTGTTATTCGATAACTAAGAGATGAGTGGTTATACAATTCAATTCATCTGTTCTCTCCTTATGAAAGATCTTGTGCCTCAATGCATGGTTATACAATCTTGAAATGCATGCCTGAATAGCTAAGAATTGAATTAGAATAAACAAAGAACTGATAATTACAGATGGTTGTACAGTTTTGAGTGTCTTGTGATAACTCGAGCTATTTGATCACAATTTTTCCAAAACATCTTGTACTATCGTTCTTGAAAGGTCTTACAACAAGCATATTCTTTCTCAGTTTTTTTGTTTGATAGAACCTTTTCTACGTTTTTACTTAAATTTGTTGTTATCATCGGTCGTCTTCACATCTCAATTTTGCTAATCAGAACATGTTTTTTACTTGAATCCTAGTAACCAAGTGTCTACATTAGATTTAGTCATTGTAGTTCACCTAACAAAATATGCACAGTAACATCAAAGAGACGCTGTCCATTTTGCAGTTTTATGGGCTAGTGACTGAAATAAATGCAGCAACAGATTCTACAGAGATTGTGCATAGATATAAAGTTGTCACAAATGACAAAGTTTAAATGGTCATTCTGCTGAAGTTGATTAATCACAACAAATGCCTGGAAATAAGGACCCCATTTCACAGACAAACTCACGTAAAGAAGATTATCCCAAGCTTGTCTTTTCGTATCATTTAGTGGTGTAATACATAAATGTTCCCTTTAACTTGGCCTCATTTCACATTTATGTCTTTCAACTTTGAGTATGCACAAGTTGACACTTAAACTTGTATAAACTTGAACAAGTAAACACATGAGTCGTACGTGGCACAATAAACATAGGAGACCACGTAGGACAAAAAATTTCATGTAGGATACCATGTAGGACATGTGTGTCTATGTGTTCAACTTTATGCAAGTTTAAGTGTCTACTTGTGCACACCCAATTCTTTTCCTGTAAGTTCATCTGTTCGCTCATCAATTGCACCATCAACAACTTTTTCACCTGATGTGTCTTATGTTGAGCCGATTCCACTTAGAAGATCAATAACGGAAAATAAATTGAATCCTAACTACTCTAATAGTGTAAATACTTCTTGTCAATTTCTTTTGCTTGTTTCAGGTCTTGTTTGTGTTATGAAGAAGCAATAGAACAATCTGAATGGAAGAATGTTATGACTAAAGAGATGCAACAATTGAAAGAAACTCTACATTGGAGTTAGTTGATGCACATGAAGGAAAGAATGTAATAGGGCTCAAATGGGTGTTTTGAACAAAGTACAATGCTCATGGGAGCATTCAAAAGTATCAAGTTTGGCTCGTGGAAAAAGGATATTCACAACAACAAGGTATGGATTTTGAAGAAACTTTTTCTCCTGTTGCACGATTTGAAACAATGAGAGTTGTTTTGGATTTGGTTGCAAAATTATGTTTGCTTGTGTATCAATTTGATATAAAGTCCACTTTTTTGAATGGTGATCTTGAAGAAGAGGTTTATGTTTCACAACCTCAGGGCTTTGTTATTAATAGCAATGAGAACAAAGTCTACAAGTTAGAAAAGCTCTTTACGGGCTGAAGCAAGCTCCACGTGCGTGGTATAGTAAAATTTATTCATTCTTTCAGGATAGCATATTCACAAGACGTGAAAATGAACTTTGTACTTGAAGAAACAAGGTAATGGAGAATTTTTAGTGGTTTGTCTCTATGTTGATGATATGATTTACTTTTGTTCCTCACAGACTTTAGTTAATGATTTTAAGTCCAGTATGATGAGAAACTTTGACATGTCTGACTTGGGCATACTGCAATATTTCTTGGGGCTTGAGGTGATCCAAGATAAACAAGGAATTTTTATTTCTCAAAAGAAATAAGCAGAGGATATTTTGAAAAAATTCCATATGATGAACTGTGAAGTAGAAGCTACACCAATGAATATCAATGAAAAGTTACAGCGTCCAGATAGAACTGAGAAAGCAAGTACAAAATTGTTTAGAAGTTTAGTTGGTGGCTTGAATTATCTAATGCACACTAGACCTGACAAGGCATTTTCTGTTAGTGTTGTGTCCAGATTATTGCAAAGCCCCACAAAGCAATAATTTGGTGTTGTGAAACGAATTCTTCGTTATGTGGCTGAAACAACAGACTTTGGTATCTTGTATTCTAAAGCACCAAATTTCAGATTGATTGGCTTTACTCACAGTGATTATGCAGGCTGCTTGGATGACCAAAAAAGCTCTTCCGGAAGTTGTTTCAAATTTGGTTTCGGAGTTGTGACATGGAGTTCAAAGAAGCAGGAGATAGTAGCTTTGTCGAAATCTTAGGCAGATTATACAACAGCACGTTTAGTAGCACAACAAGCTTTATGGCTCTGCAAACTACTTGAAGATTTTAGTTATGAGCAAAAGGAGTCTACTGAGATTTTTTCTGATAGTAAATTAGCAATTGCTATGGTTAAGAATCCCTCTTTTCATAGGAGAACTAAGCACATTGATGTGCAATATCACTTTATCCAAACTTTGGTAGCTAATGGAAGAATAGTGCTGAAATTCTGCAACATAAACGAGAAAGTAGCGGATATATTTACGAAGTCTCTTCCTCAGGCTAAGCATGAATATTTCAGGTTGCAGTTGGAAGTGTGTGATTTTAAATCAAGGGGAAGTGTTAGTTGACTCATTCAAAAGTTAAGTGCTATTAGTGGCAGTACTTTTAGGAGTATTTAATGTTTCCAGTTTACAAGCTCCAGGAGTCCTAATTAGTTTATGTTAGTCAGTTAGTAGGTCACGCGTTAGTGCTAAATTAGTGCCCTATTATTTATCTAGGTTTGTTGCCTTCCAAGTACTATTTAAAACTAGTATCGTTGTTTCTTGAAGCAAAAGAAAAGATTATGTTTTCTCTCTGTTTCTTAGTATCTTATTCGAGTAGTTGTTCATCTCTTTTGCCAACAAGAAAGAGACTGATGATCATTAAATGACACACAGACATTTCATTTGCCCACATCAACATGGTCGCGTTGACTTTCGCGTGATTTCAATTCAAACAATTTAACAGTTATTTTTTCTATATTCTTGAAGCAATAGGAATATGTTTTTTTACTTGGTGAAGAGAGAAGAACACAAACATTTGCTCCGAACAGAGTTGAAAGCTTATCCGCTTTTTTTATAACAACAAGGTATTTTTCCTTTGCGAGAAAGTAGCAGTGCACACTTCGTGTGAATCAATCAACCCCATTTCAATCTTTTGCTTACCCCTGCTAGTCCTTTTTTCCATTGCTAAAGAAAATAATTAAAGAAGAAAATTATATGTTGTTTTGGTTGAATAAGCATGAATTCCTGAACAACTTCGAGAGGAATGCAAGGATAATTTATAGTAGGTGCAAGATTCTATTTGTCACTTTTATTGTCATATTATTTAATATTTTCATAATATGAGTCTATTTGTTATGTGTATTGTCACATTATTTAATGTTTTCATAATATGAGTCTATTTTTCATGTGTATTATCACATTATTTAATATTTTTGTACTGTAAGTCTATCTATCATGACTATTTTCACGTTAGTTTAATATTTTAATATTATGTGAATCTATTACTAGATTTACATATATATTGTTATATTGGGAAGAGATACTTGAAACAACATAAAGTTATCTATGTGTGATCTATATGTCACTGGTTGTCAAAATTAATCCAAATGGTTCTTTTGCAGCACTTAAAGGCAGACTTGTGGCTAAAGACTATGCTCAGACTTATGGGATGGATTATTCCGACACTTTCTCTCTGGTAGCCAAGCTCACCTTTGTCCACTTGTTTATTTCATTGACTGCTTCTCAAGATTGGCCTTTATATTAGTTGGATATAAAGAATGTGTTTATTCACTGTAATCTCCATGGAGAGCTATATATATGGAACAACCACCTGGAGTTGTTGCTTAGTGGGAGTACATAGATATTTTTCATCTGAGGAAATCTTTATATGGTTAGAGCCCTTGTGCTTGGTTTGGAAAATTTAGCTATGTAATTCAAGAATTTGTGTTGAAAAAGAGCAAGTGTGATCATTTAGTATTCAAGAATTTGATGATATTGTTATTATAGGAGATGATTGTACATGAATTTCTACCCTGAAGAAGTTTTTTCATGCCAAGTTTATACCAAAGACTTGTGTAAGCTGAAATACTTCTTGGGTGTAGAAGTAGCAAGAAGCAAGAAAGGGTTTTTCTTGTCCCAAAGAAAATATGTGTTTTATTTAAAAAAGAGAACGATGGAATTTTTTTAAGAGTCGCCACTTAATTTTTAAAGTAAAATTAAGAAAACTATTTTTTCCAAAAAGATTAAAACATAAATCTAATGAAAATATTAAAAGGGCTTCAGGGTTCATATTAGCATTTGGGGATGGGTTTGAAAGCACCCAAAATGTCTTCTAACACGCAGTTATCCGATAATTAACTATTTGGCTAAACAGTTTAAGAAAATACACAAACTTGAATAAG
The DNA here is from genome assembly GCA_029582445.1 of Solanum paucissectum. Taxonomy (NCBI): domain Eukaryota; kingdom Viridiplantae; phylum Streptophyta; class Magnoliopsida; order Solanales; family Solanaceae; genus Solanum; species Solanum paucissectum. The sequence goes on along the minus strand of JAJONZ010013584.1, from coordinate 16,187 downwards.
AGAAAGTAAAAATATTTACTTAATTTTAAATATTTAATTGAAAATGGTTATCTTTTGGGGAGTTGAATTAGGGCAGAACCATAGAATTAATCGGCAAATAATAAGTTAAACAAATACGAAAGAGATAAAATAAAGAGAGAGACTTGGGCCTAATTTCTGATTTTTGGGCTTTGACCCACTTGTACTTGTCCTAACACTATCAAAACTCTACACAAATATATGGGCTTCTAGCCTAACTACATCAAAAGAACAAACTGCTGGAATTTGGGGATTCTTGGCCCATTCCAGATTGGTATACACAGTGTATACAATCACTGTATACCATGTATATAACTGTATCAGCTGTATATTCCATGTATATTGATGTATACAGCTCGATTTCAGGCTCTCTTCCCCTGTATTTCAGCTTCCTTTTCAACTTTGTTGGATGAGGCAAACTCGAACTTAAACTCGAGGATATGCAAGGAGAAGTCCAAAATAGACTTGGATTGGTGCCATATGGAGAGAAGAAAATAAAAACACATGAGAATCTAATTCATTCAAAGCTAACAATGGTAGTTTAAATTACCAAATAATAGGACATCCCACTGTATCTAACTTAAGTAGGGTAAAATAAGAAAAAATAAATATAAGATAAAATAAACATAACAATAATAAAATCTTATGCAAATAAAATACATTTAAATAATACAAAGAATGGACTGATGCCAATAGAAACAATCACAAAGGAAGTAAGATACAAGATTGTGATCAAATCTCATTTGCAAACATCTAATAGCAACAAACAAACCACGGGAAAATAATATATCTTTCAACTCACATATTGAGACTTGCTACCACTAAACCGAACTGATTCATTATATGACAAACTGATTCACCATTCTTATGTATGAAAGTTGATTTTAATTGAGCTAAACATGAATAAAAAAACAGAACCAGTTTGCCAGTAGCAGTTCTCAAATTACTAACCTAAACTATGACAAAATGAACCGAAAAAAGTTAGACTAACGGGAAGGGAGAGATGCAATCCAACTGAAACAAGACAGAAATGCAATAAGGTTGAAGCATGTTGAAAATGAATCTATTGAACTTTGAACTATTACAAACTCACACTTAGAAGCAAATAATGAACAAAAAATCTGAAACATCTGGAATATAAAGCTATGAGCTAGATTAAGAACAAAACTATGAAGCATTATGATCTCAAATCAGGGGGCTCGAAAAAACATTAAATAAACCTGAACAACAATCTAACCATTCGAGAAGAGAAAAAGCCACATCTATTATATCGAAGCAGTAAGTCAAAACAAAAAGGGAAATAGCCTAGCTTTTATCACATTTTTTACACCACTTTGACAAAAATGAGAATGGACAGTGAATAAATCAAACCAACAAGAAACAACTTTTAAGCTAGAAAACAGTTCGAACTACATTCACTATCCGCAAACACGTACTTGGATCATATTAGACAAACAAACTACCAAAGTTTCAATCGAACGAGGAAATCCCTATTCCTAATGATATCAGAACAATATAGTCAACTAAGCAAACAAACATAACTCAAATTAAGAAAGACTGTAAAAAGAGCGAGGTTGTACACCTTTTCCGAGGCAGCGAGACAGAGATGAGAACGACGAGCTAGAAGGGAACTATGCACCACCAATGATGGAGCTACGGGGGAAACTCGAATTGCAAACAAAAGATCTGGAAACTCAGTGATATAAACACTATCGTGCTACTTTCTACTTTGATTTTTTCTTGCCTATGCTTGATGAATTTTAGTTTTCTTTTTGTTATTTTCTCACTGTTTTCTGCCAATAATTTTCTCCTTTTCGCATTTTTTCCTCCCAACCCTAAACAATGAAGAAGGAAGGGGTTTATATAAGAGGAAATTAGGGTTGTTTTTGGGAGGAAAACGGATGAGGAATGGGATGAAATTTATTCGAATATCAAAAGCTCCACCAGAGATAACTCTGTCTATCAAGAATTAGTACCAAACTTGTACAAAACAAATGGATTCTTAACGGGAAATTGATAAGGACCGTAGGATTTTTTTATCAAGGATCAACTTGCAAGGATGTTGATCCACCTAGATAATTTTCGTACGGAGAAGATAAGGGAGAAGGGAAGAGGACACACGTTGTGGGTCGGGTTCACTGGGCTCAATTTTCCGGGTTTGCAACGTAGAGTTCTGGGTTTCGCTCACTGCTGGAGGAAGAAGAACGCAGGGTCGGGGCAGGGCGCGATTTACTGTGTACAGCAGATGTAATTGTTGTTGTATTGTATTGCTGGTGTTTGTTGTATGCTGGAATGGGCGGGGTTATTGTTGTTGGATAAGAGTTGGGTCTTAGGAGAATTAATAGTGGGTTGAGGATTTGGATTGCAACTCTAGTCAATTTAAGTTTAGAACTTAACAAAAATTAATTGGTGAAATCGGTTAAAATTCAATATGACAAATTAATATAATTAATTAGTGAGCTTCTTAATCTTAACAAAATGAAATAATTAACTCAATTATAAACTATTTAATCTAAAATATAGGCCATTGAATAATTAAGCTAATTAACCAAATATTTAATTAAAACAAAATCTTTGCGAGACGATTTTCAAAATATTTATCAAATAAACTAATTATATAAAACCATATTTATTATTAGAAATTATAAAAGCGACCAAAATTACTTCAAATACTTGAAAAATATTTTAAACTTTATAAAAACTAATTATTTCAAATCGTTTGAAATTTAAGAAGCTCAATGATTAATTCATATCGTGGAGGTCCAAAATTGGGTGTCAACAATATGTACTTGACTTACTTGAAGAAACCGGAAAGGTGGGACTTAAGCCATGTGGCACACCAATAGATTCTTATGTACATCTTACTAAGGATGGTGTTGATCCATCTGATGATCCAGAAAAATACAGAATGTTAGTTGGGAAACTGAACTATCTCACTATGACCCATCCAGATATTGCCTATACGGTCAGTATTGTCGGTCAATTCATGTTTGTACCAACAGTCAAACACTAGGCAGCCTTGAAACAAATCTTGTGCTATTTGATAGGAGCTCATGGTCTTGGCATATTGATAGTGATTACGAGGATACTCATGCTTAGTGTTTTGTAGATGTTGATTAGGCTGGATCAAGAATGATAGAAGATCAACTACTACATATTTGTATATTTGTTAGTGGAAATTTAGCATATTGGAAGAGTAAGAAATAAAATGTTGTATCTCGATCTAGTATTCATCTATTATGTTATAACTTATAAAATAAAAATTAATATTCGAAAATAGTTCTAAAAAATAAAATGTAGTTGTATCCACATGTTTATATGACATCTAAACAGATTAAGTAGAATATACGTGCAAAGCACATCTGGTTAGATGAATAGAAAAATGCACAACAAATATCATCTATATAGAAATATTAGTGAGATATGACTAATTACATGATTGAACCTTATCAAATTGAAATAAATATATACATTATTGCATTTAACTAATAAAATTTTTCATTGACCATCTTCATAGGTTCGTGTTAATAACACATATATATGACGATCAACATTGAATATTCACAAAAGAATTTGCAATATTATTTAGTGCAAAGCTTATTATTCAAATCTTCGCTTAAATTTTTTGAATTGATAATCACGTGCAACGCACGTGTCAAAAATCTAGTTATACTAAAAGTGGAAAGCCACAAAGTTACAAGTTGAAATATCATTTTACCCCTATTCTAATTCAAAATGTTATGAAATATCGAATAAGTCAAATTTTAATTATTAAAAATATTTCACATTCTTTTCACCTCGTGGCTTAATTGCAACCTAAAGTGTAACGATCTGAACCGTACTTAATTAGGAGAAACAAAAATTTGGGAAATTCAGGGCCTTTGTCCCGCCAGAGCGAGACAGATGCCGCTAGGGAGGTGACGCCAGGGCGGGGTAAGATGGCACCAGGGTGGATAGGCGAGGCAGAACGTAAATTATGAGAAATTCTATTTTCCCCATCTTCCTAAAATACCTAAATAAGTCGTAAAACACCCTAGAAACCTCAGAAAAGCTTCTCTAAGCTTGGGAAGGAAGGAGAATAATATTTCTAGCATGAGGGTGGTGAAATCCTGCAGATCTGTGGCCAAATTCACTGTTATGTCATCCAGAAAACCAGAAAATTATCTGCAATTACTCCGTGCATCTTCTTGGCACCCAGATAGGCTAGATTTTAGGAATTGAGTAGTTTAAATCTGTGCTCACTACGTAATATATGTGAATCGATGGTAGGATTTATGCGTGGGCCTTCATGCACCAAATGATTTATGATTTAAAATCTAGAAAGAAGCCTTAGACGATGGATTAGGATTGAGTATGGTCGAATTAGGGTTTGCATGAGGCGTGTTGATGAATAATCCATTGTGAGGGTGTTGAATCCATGATTTAGTGATGTATGTATTTCGTGTTTCACGGTGATACTTGTATGTTTACGAATTATGTATTGTTGACTACATTTGTTGTAAATAGGGATATATGAATGACGAACGCTATGAATCATGAATTGTTTATATGATTGTGAGAATATACTTGTGATTGTGGTGTGTGGAATGGATCAGTTGCCACATTCCGGCATAACTAACTTGGATTGGTTGCCGCGTTTCGGCATAACTAACTTGGATCGGTTTCCACATTTCAGCATAACTATGGGATCAATTGCCATGTTTCGGCATAATTATTGGATTGGGTACCACGTTTCGGTATGCTAACTGTTTGGGTTTGGGTTCCATGAGAGGACCAATGATATGCATAACTGTGTAGTTTGAGAAATATGAAGATGTTCGTTGTTCGTAAATGTTGATAATGTTGTACATATTCGATATATGCATGTGACTATGTGGGTGTGTTGCTTTATATATATGTTGCACTTAGTGGATATGTGTTATGATGGCTTATATTGATTGTTCTTTGTTAAGCAGACTTGTTAGGTATAGTGAAAGGGTAAAGTGTTTAAGGGGCGAGTAATGGATAGCAAGGATTGTTCGTGTGTCGCAATAGGGAGAATTTGAGATAGTGTATGTGATCAAATATGCTTGGGTGGATTTCATCCTGGAGTAATAGATTGGGTTAGTGCTAAGGAGGTTTGAGTAGTGTACTATGTTACAATGGTTGAGGAATGTAACGAGGAAGTAAAGGTACGAAGTGAGCGGTTAGTTGGAATGCTTGAGGGTGAAATTGGGGATTCGTTAATGTGTTAGAACGGTTAGGCCATGATCAAGAACCTGGTAAGTAGGTGGATCGAGAAGGTGGTTAGTAATTGGAGTGTTGTTATAACTTGGAGGTATTTAAGAGACGGAAGAGGTGGAGAAATGAAGGGTTTATTGCATAATTTTACTAGTTGTTTCCTTATATTATGTGGTAGGCGTCGGGTTTACCGGTGATGCCTACTAGTACGTGTGTTTTGTGCTGATACTACTCTTGCTATGTATTTTGACATTGTCTGGATGTAGGATTGGTGATGTTTCATTAGGTGAAGAAGAAGAAAATTCTCCAGCAGCTTCTATTCTTCCTTCCGCATGGTGGGAGCTGTGTCTTTTATTCTTCTTGTCCACGTACTCTTAGTAGCTCTTGTACCTGTTTAGAATAGACCCTTGGAAGTTGTTAAATTTCTTTACAAAGTTTGACTAAAAGTGTGTCAAAGGATATTGTTTTAAAAAAGCATATTATTATATTTATTTCCGTTGTTCTTTGAATTTTCCGCATGTTTAACTATTGGGTTATGAGGGTTCTCCTACTTAGGTGTTAGAGTGAGTGTCCTCATGGCCCGGTGGGTTGGATCGTGACAAATTGGTATCAGAGCCTAGGTTACCGGTCTCCTAGTACAAGACCAAAATGTGGAATAGACTCTTGCGGATTGGTGTGTTGACGTCCACATCCAATCTTCAGGAAGCTAGGAAGCATTCTAGGAAATTGTTCCACTCATTCTCTCCTTTCATGCGAAGTGTCGCTTGTGGTATGAGTTGGGTCCAATTGGTATCTCTTGATTCCAATTGGTATCTCAACGAAGTAAACTAGACGTCCTGGTCATGACTGAAGGGGCCACAAACAAAGAAAATTGGAAACTGAGAGGGTTCCAATTGGTATCTTCCCCTAGGGGCGGTGTAAATGCATTAATGATCAGTACTGGTCATCCATGGAGAGAAGTAACTAATTAAAAATTTGGACTTGTCTTTGAGTTGCTACTTGAATATGTGAGTGCGTACTTCTTGTTTTCTAAATTTACTATGAATGTGAAGTTGTAATTGCTTGAGTATGATGAGGTAATTATGTGTACTATAATATGTGCTTGAACCTTGAATATGTGCAATGTGTAGGGATGTGGTGCGGAATTGATTAGAACGAATTTTGGTTCGTATATCGTAGGATTGAATTGGGGTGGACAATGATTATCCTAGTATAAGAAGTATCCTAAAATTTTAGGGTAAAGCTGGAACCTTTGGGAATTTTTAGAAAAGCGAAAAACCTCAGAAAAATTTTGGCAGAGGTTTTGTTTTCGTTTCGACTGCTGGGGAGGGATTATTACCGCCATGGCGGGACCGCCAAAGCGGAATTTCTTCCTCCAGAGCGGGATGAGGCGAGGCAGAACCTCAGCCTGTCTCCCCTATTTTTCCTAACCACAATTTCAGACCCCGAATGGTATCCAAATTCACCCCCACCAGTCTAACAGTGTTCAGCAGCAGAAGTAATAGATTATAAAACCTTAAGATTAAATAAAAAGGTACATCAGACAACAAAAACAAGCATCCATGTGCTACAAAAACTTAGGAAAAGCGAAAGATAAAAACAGTTGTCTAAAATTTACAAGACAAAAAAGGTGAAATAGTAAGTCAGATAAGGAACCCTCAGACTGGGTGGTGTTCATGTCGGAGTCAAGATCCTCTGGGGGGTATCACGCCAGCCCAAGCCTCATTCAGCATAGGGAACTGCGTGTAGTCCTTCGGATCAAGTTTGGGAATCTCCTTCCCAAAGGCAACACAAGAAAATATGTCATTAATAGTCTTCCACATCCGAGCACTCAGGCGATCCCTCTCCACACTCTTCCTCCTCTCCTGGCGCAGCTGGCGACTGAGCATCTCGACCTCTAGGGTAGTGCTGTGGGGAACCAGAGTGAAGTCGGCATAGGCGCTCCCCATCCTCTTCCGAACAACCTCCGAATCCTCATCGACTCGTGCACTTGAGAGTGGGTCCTCGTCATCCGAATCCACAGCTGGCTTACTACTGCTAGACCTTCCCGTCCTCTCTCTCTGGCTCCTAGAAGTAGAACCAGACCTGACCAAAATAGGGTGAAGGGGGGGATCCATAGGAAGTACCTCATCAACGTCAAATAGTAGCACTCCCGCCCGCTTGCATAGAGCAGTAATAAGTCCCGGTAGGAAGAATGACTTCTTGTTACCTCGGTAGAATATCTTCCACTCCGAAATTATTTGTGCCCCCACATTCAACTCGATACCCTGCATGGCGCACGCCACTACAAAGGCCCTGGGAAAGGTCACATTGATGCGGTTGCCCGATGGGCAAATCCTCCAAGTCACCAAGTGCAACCACTTCTTAGCATCTGACGACCAATCAGTGCTAGTAATGCCCAGCGAGTAGCCCAATAGACCTGATCCCGACACGGAGGCTCAACCAGAGTGTCTCTCAGCCACTCTAGATCTATCTCCCTCAGCTTGGCCTTGTACGCAGCGTTTGAGACCTCTGGTACCTCCAAAGCCTCATTGATGGCAGTGGTGTTCAGAGGAATGTCAACTCCCTTGATACGAATGACGGGTAGAGAGTCATCCCATCGTACAGTGGGCAGGATGGCATAGAACTCCCTCACCCAAGTAGAACGCGCATCTGGGGAAGCCTCAGTAAGTGGAACCCACCCGAACTAGACCAGACGAGCATAGAGGGCAGGCTCCTTCTCTTCTAGCTTGTGCAACATGAACCCTCTCTTGCAACAGAACCCCATGTTGCTGTAGTCTTAATGTCTCTCCCGACTCGCGGCATCAAGGAACCGGATGAAGGGTAAGTTTTCTTCATTTTTATCTGCCATTTAAGAGCCTGCAATAAAGTTGAATATAAGTTAGAACACAATAGGATATTCAGAAGAGGCAAAAAGTGGAAAAGAGAAAAAATTATGTGTTAAGGGGCAGTCCACTGCCTGGCGTATCCTTCCACAGCGGCCATAATCCTGCCTTGGCGGGATTGTGAAGGCCGCCATAGCGAGGAATACCAGGCACGACAATGGCGCCTCTTTGTCCTAAAACCCTTTTTTTCGACAAAATTTCATCAGATCAGAGTAAGTAAACTACCCTAGAACCTACATATGCAATTATTCCAGCAAAATAATTCATAAATGAGGCCTAAATTTGAGTTTTACACTAACAGGGCCTTTAACTTCCCCCGCCTATTTTGTATTGATTTAACCGTATTTTTACAAAATCCTTATGCCCAGAACGTTGTGGAGACGTTGGGGACGTAAGGGATATACCTATGCTACGTTTATTATATCAATCAAACAACCTAGTTCAATTTCAAAATAACTACCCAAAACCATTTTAAATCAATCAGTTATCGACATGCATTTGTTGTTAATCGAGTATTGAAGTAAGAAGAATGAAGGAATAAGAATTACATTGATTTGCCGACCCAAAATGAAGTGAGTAGAAAGTGTTTTGGAAGTTTGGGGAGAAATGAAGAAATGTTCTTCTTTTCCCCCTTTACTTCCTCTGATCTCCCGCAGCAGCGGGAGATCTCTCGCCACAACGGCCTCGCCTTAGCAGGAGGGCTGCCGCCCTGGCGTGATCAGGCTATGTAATTTGGGATGCAAATAATTCTTTTCTCAAACATTGCGTCATATCCCTAATCAGTCTCTTAAAGTATATAACCTGTCGTGGATCGCTTGATAAATAAAAATCATCCCTACCCATGACTTGGTAATAGACCGAGTTGGTATATAAAAATGTTGTGAGGTAGGATGCGTGATGGTTCGTGCACTAGTCGTTCGAGGAAGAACGAGGGGTATATTTGTATCTATTGTAACGACCTGAATCGTCGTTAATTAGGAGAAACAAGAAATCTAGGAAATTCTGGGCCTTTGTCTTGCCAGAGCGGGTCAGATGCCGCTAGGGTGGGTTAAGCGGCGCCAAGGCGGTATAGGTGAGGCAGATCTTAAATTACGAGAAATGCTATTTTGCCCATCTTTCTAAAATACCTAAATAAGTCATAAAACACCCTAGAAACCTCAAAAAAGCTTCTCTAAGCTTAGGAAAGAAGGAGAAGAAGATTTCTAGCATGAGGATGGTGAAATCTTGCGAATCCTTGGCCAAATTCACCGTCATGTCATTCGAAAAACTAGAAAATTATCTGTAATTACTCTGTGCATCTTCTTGGCGCCCAGGTAGGCAACATTTTATGAATTGAGTAGCTTAAATTTGTGCTCACTGCGTAATATATGTGAATCGATGGTAGGATTTATGTGTGGGCCTTCGTGCACTGAATGATTTATGATTTAAAATCTAGAAAGAAGCATTAGATGATAGATTAGGGTTGAGTATGGTCGAATTAGGGTTTGCATGAGATGTGTTGATTAATAATCCATTGTGAGGGTGTTGAATAAATGATTTAGTGATGTATATAGTTCGTGTTTCATGGTGATACTTGTATGTATACAAATTATGCATTGTTGCCTACATTTGTTGTAAATAGTGATATATGAATGACGAATGCCATGAATCATGAATTGTTTATATGATTTTGAGAATATACTTGTGATTGTAGTGTGTGGAATGGATCGGTTACAACGTTCCAGCATAACTAACTTAGATCGGTTACCACATTCCAGCACAACTAACTTGGATCGATTGCCACGTTCCGGCATAACTAACTTGGATCGGTTGCCACGTTTCGGCATAACTATGGGATCGGTTGCCACGTTCTGGTATGCTAACTATTTGGGTTTAGGTTCCATGAGAGAACCAATGATATGCATAATTGTGTAGTTTGAGAAATATGAAGATGTTCGTTGTTCATAAATGTTGATAATGTTGTACATGTTAAATATATGCCTGTGACTATGTAGTTGTGTTGCCTTATATATATGCTGCACTTAGTGGATATGGGTTATGACGGCTCATATTGATTGTTCTTTGTTAAGCAGACTTGTTAGGTATATTGAAAGGGTAAAGTGTTTAAGGGGCGAGTAATGGATAGCAAGGGTTGTTCGTGTGTCGCAATGGGGAGAATTTGAGATAGTGTATGTGATGAAATATGCTTGGGTGGATTTCATTCTGGAGTAATAGATTGGGTCAGATGTAAGGAGGTTTGAGGTAGTGTACTATATTACCATGGTTGCGGAATGTAACAGGAAGTAAGGGTACAAAGTGAGTGGTTAGTTGGAATACTTGAGGGTGAAATTGGGGATTCATTAATGTGTTAGAATTGTTAGGCCATGATCAAGAACCTGGTAAGTAGGTGGATCGAGAAGGTGTTTAGTCATTTGAGTGTTGTTGTAACTTGGAGTTATTTAAGAGACGGAAGAGGTGGAGAAATGAAGGGTTTATTGCATAATTTTACTAGTTGTTTCCTTATATTATGTGGTAGGCGTCGGGTTTACCGGTGATGCCTACTAGTACGTGTGTTTTGTGCTGATACTACTCTTGCTATGTATTTTGACATTGTCTGGATGTAGGATTGGTGATGTTTCATTAGGTGAAGAAGAAAAAAATTCTCCAGCAGCTTCTATTCTTCCTTCCGCATGGCGGGAGCTGTGTCTTTTATTCTTCTTGTCCACGTACTCTTAGTAGCTCTTCTACCTGTTTAGACTAGACCCTTGGGAGTTGTTAAATTTCTTTACAAAGTTTGACTAAAAGTGTGTCAAAGGATATTGTTTTAAAAATCATATTATTATATTTATCTCCGTTGTTCTTTAAATTTTCTGCATGTTTAACTATTGGGTTATGAGGGTTCTCCTACTTAGGTGTTAGAGTGGGTGCCCACATGGCTCGGTGGGTTGGGTCGTGACATAAAGAGTCATCAATTGACCATATTCATTTTGTAAGTTACGCAGTGACCAGTTAATAAAATATGATTAATATGTTAAAAAAATGTGAAAATGACTATGGTTAATATGTTGATTAACTTTTGAATAAAATCATTTTATTGCAAGTTGAATTTTTCCTTTAAGATATTTATTTCAATCATGTATTTAGTTTACCCTAATAATAAGAATGATATTTGTTAATAACATGCAAAACTTCTCACATTTCTGATTAATATAGACAATTAATTAAAGAAAATTAATAGTTATGTAACTTAATGAAATTCTATTAAATATTAAATAATTGCTAAATGTTGTCAAATATTTTGTTTTCCACCATTTAGTACTCCCTCCGTCCAACAATAGGTGTCCACTATATCAAAAATAGTTGTCCAACAATACTTGTCCAATTTAGAAAATCAAGAGATAATTTACCTTTTGCGTCTATTTTAGCCTTTCTATTAAATACTATTTATCATCTAACACATTTTCAAAGGATTAAATTACATAGTGACCAGTTAATAATATATGATTAATATGTGAAAAAAATTTGAAAATGACTATGGTTAATTTATTGGTTAACTTTTGAATAAAATCATTTTATTGGAAGTTGAATTTTTCCTTTAACATATTTCTTCCAATCATGTATTTAGTTTACCCTAATAATAAGAATGATATATGTTAATAACATGCAAAACTTCTCACATTTCTGATGAATATAGACAATTAATTATAGAAAAATTTAGTAGTTATGTAACTTATGAAATTCCATTAAATATTAAATAATTGCTAAATGTTGTCTAACATTTTGTTTTCCACCATTTAGTACTCCCTCCATCCAACAGTAGCTGTCTACTATACTAAAAATAGTTGTCCAACAATACTTGTCCAATTTAGAAAATAAAGAGATCATTTACCTTTTGTGTCTATTTTACCCTTTCTATTAAATACTATTTATCATCTAACATATTTTTCAAAGCATTATATTTAGTAAAGTCAAAGGGTACAATAGTAATATTACCCTTATTATTTATTGTTTCTTAAGGGGTGTGTCAAGTTAATAGTAGACAATTTTTATTGGACAGAGAGAGTGACAATTAACACTAATGATGAATTTATATTGAATTTTTCTCATTAAACATCTTATATAAATTATTATCAAGAATGTATCATGCTTTCATCATTGGATGACAGAAATTCAATAGGTATGTAACAATTTATCCTCATCCGTCGGTTCTACTTTTATTTTCTCCTCAAACCATTAACTAATGTGGTGAAGTTTTTTCATATTCTATGTAAATTTTATGAGATCACATTTTGTTGTTTGTTATGCGACACAGAAAACTATAGAGTTTATTATAGTACATTTTAATGAAGCAGTGAAATCAGACACGAGGTTGTGCTTCAAATTTTTAGTTGAATAATGAATAAGTCAAACTCCACTCTATTCTATATTACAATCTTTTATTTTATGGTAATTATGTCCTATCATATAGTGTACCAAATTTATCATTTACAATATGTTTAGATTAAGTTTTTGGGATAAACGTGCAAAGCATGTTCCCAACTAGAAGACTCATAATATGAAAACATTAAATAGTGTGACAACACACATTACAAATAGACTCTTGCATATACTATGAATTACCCTGGCGCTCCTTCAAAGTTGCTCGGGCATTCAGGCTTATTCAACCTAAACATCTTCTTATTTTCTTCTTTAATTATTTTATTTTGCAATGAAAAAGAGGACCAACAGAGGTAAACAAAAGATTGAAATAGAGTTGATTGAATTCAAAGAAGTGTGCGCTGCTAGTTTCTCGCAAATGAAAAACACCCTGTTGTTCAAGTGTAAAACACAGAGACAATGGACCAATTTTCTTGTTGTATTATTGCAAGAATAACATTTATTTGTAGGTGTACAAGTAAAAATATGTAAGTAAATAAAATAAAATAAAAATCCCTAAATATCTCTACATATTCTCTACCTATGATAGTTCAACGTATAATATATGTAGACTTGTCTATGTGCATTCTGCAACACTCCCCCTGACGTTGGAGCATATATATTAATCATGCCCAACTTGTTAAAAAGATATTCCACATGATTTCTACTTAAAGTCTTCGTAAATATATCACCCAATTTCTCCCCAGTCTTTACACATCAAGTGAAAAATGTGTTTTGTCTGTTCATGATACACTGGACTTGAGGCAATGTGCAGAGCAACCTGATTATCACACCAAAGTTTTGCTGGAGAAGAAGGCTTCAAACCAATCTCAGTTAAAAGGTGATGTATCCATAGTATTTCACAGGTGGATTGAGCCATAGCTCTATAGATTTTGTTTCGTACTCTTCCAAGATACCAAATTTCCACAAACAAATATACAAATAGCTAGTAGTAGATCCTCTATCATTCTTGACCCAGCCCAATCAACATCTACAAAACACCCAGCACGAGTATCCTTGTAATCACTCTACAATATGCCAAGGCCAGGAGCTCCTTTCAAATAACACATTATTTGTTTCAAGGATGCCTAGTGTTTGACTGTTGGTACAAACATGAATTGTCTGACAATACTGACCGCATAGGCAATATCTGGATGGTTCACAGTGAGATAGTTCAGTTTCCCAACTAACATTCTGTATTTTTATGGATCATCAGATGGATCAGCACCATCCTCAGTAAGATGTACATTAGAATATATTGGTGTGCCACATGACTTAACTCCCAACTTTCCAGTTTCTGCAATCAAGTCAAGTACATATTTTCTTTGGGACAAGAAAAACCCTTTCTTGCTTCTTGCTACTTCTACACCCAAGAAGTATTTCAGCTTCCACAAGTCTTTGGTGTAAACTTGGCATGAAAAATATTCTTCAGAGTATAAATTCATGTACAATCATCTCCTATAAAACAATGTCATCAACATAGAGAACTAAAAGAATAATACCAGTAGTTGATTGTCCGTAGAATACTAAATGTTCACACTTGCTCTTTTTCAACACAAATTCTTGAATTACATTGCTAAAATTTTCAAACCAAGCACAAGGGCTCTGACCATATACAAATTTCCTCAGATGAAAAACTTCTCTGTACTCCCACTGATCAACAACTCCAGGTGGTTGTTCCATATATATATACCTCTTCACGAAGATTATCGTGAATAAACACATTCTTGCTATCCAACTAATGTAAAGGCCAATCTTGAGAAGCAGTCAATGAAATAAACAAGTGGACTAAGGTTAGTTTGGCTACCGAAGAGAAAGTGTCGGAGTAATCCACCCCATAAGTTTGAGCATAGTCTTTAGCCATAAGTCTGGCTTTAAGTCTCGCGAAAGAACCATTTGGATTAATTTTGAATCTAGTGCAAGCATTAGTGACTTCTTCCATGGCTCAAACCAATGACATATAGATCACACATAGATAACTTTATGTTGTTACAAGTCTATCTTCCCAATATAATAATATATATGTAAATTTAGTAATAGATTCACATAATATTAAAATATTAAATTAACGTGAAAATACTCATGATAGATAGACTTACAGTACAAAAATATGAAATAATGTGATAATACACATGGGAAATAGACTCATAATATGAAAATATTAAATAATATGACTAAACACATAACAAATAGACCCATAATATGAAACATTAAATAATATCACAATACAAGTGACAAATAGACTCTTGTACCTACTATAAATTACCCTTGCGTTCCTCTCGAAGTTGTTGAGGTATTCAGGCTTATGCAACAAAAACAACTTCTAATTTTCTACTTTAATTATTTTCTTTAGCAATTGAAAAACGGACTAGCTGGGGTAAGCAAAAGATTAAAATGGAGTTGATTGATTCAGAAGAAGTGTGCACTGCTACTTTCTCGCAAAGGAAAATTACCTCGTTGTTAAAAAAAAAGTGGATAAGATTTCAACTCTGTTCGGAGCAAATGTTTGTGTTCTGCTCTCTTCACAAAGTGAAACAACAAATTCCCATGGCTTCAAAAATATAGAAGAAATAACTGTTAAATTATTTGAATTGAAATCACGCGAACGTCAACGCGATCATGTTGATGTGAACAAATGAAATGTTTGTGTGTCATTTGATGATCATCTGTCTCTTTCTTATTGGCAAAAGAGATGAACAACTACTCGAATAAGATATTAAGAAACAAAGAGAAAAATATAATCTTTTATTATGCTTCAAAAAATAGCGATACAAGTTTTAAATAGTACTTGGAAAGCAACAAACCTAGAGAAATAATAGGGCACTAGTTAAGCACTAATACATGACCTACTAACTGACTGACATAAACTAATTAGGACTCCTGGAGCTTGTAAACTGGGAATATTAAAGACTCCTAAAAGTACTGCCACTAATTGCACTTATGTTTTGAATGAGTCAACTAACATGTAACATCCAGCAATTTGAAATAACTATGTAGAGGCTTCGAAATTGGAAAGAGTCATTTTGGAAAGAATTTAAAAATCTGGAAATTTGGTTAAGTGTGGGAAAAAGTGAGTTTTTGGCCAACTTTGAATAGTCATAACTCCTAGCTCAGGATGAGTTAGGTGTAGTTCCAGTTATGTTTGCGAAGCTCGTGGAATGATCTTTCCAACGCCGTCGAGTTTGCTCGATGCCGAGTTCGTATGAGTGAGTTATGCCCTTTGGAAGTTGGGCAGTTGGTACAGGAAGTCAGCCGGAATTTTAAGGGCATTTTGGTCTTTTCCCTAACCAATTCTTTTGGATATATGTATGTGTTAGGCTTATTTTGGATCAGTTTTTCCCCTTTGTTTTAAAGAGTGAGAGTTAGGGCTTGGGAGAGAAGAGAGAAAGAAGAGGAGAAGAGAGAAAGAAGAGGAGAAAGAGAAGATCAAGCAAGGAGATCATCATGGATATCGTCGGGGGTGATCCCTACTAGGTATGTGAGTTCATAGTGATGGGTTGATTCTTTCCCCTACACACCAAACTCGTTTTATTTTCAAGAAAAGATTGGTTGAGTTGTTGAAGTTGTAGTGGTGTTGTGTTGTTAATGTTGTTGAAGTTGTAGTTGTGTTGTGTTGAAGTTCTTGTTGGTTTGGGACATGATTTGGTTGTGTTTTGAGTTGAAATCTAT